>JAGDQP010029689.1:5198-15261 GCA_022664845.1 Lepisma saccharinum | reverse complement strand
GAGAGAAAACAAGCATCACTAGCTAGAATCAGAAAGTAAACCGTGTGTTTGCGTTTGCTCTTTAGGATAATAATAAATCAATCTAGTTTCAATGTTTCATTGATCTCTCTCTATCCTTCCCTTTCTTTCCATGACTTCGTCAATTCCTTTTTTATCTTTCTTTCTTACTCATTCCTTCTCCTATACACACTCTCTGTCATTATGTGAGTGTGTGTGTGTATTCTATCTCTGCGGATTATTATAAACATTAGTTTATTCGTGTCGTGAGGAAAATTCTCCGGTACTACCTCAGTCAGGATATATGACCGTAATAGAACCTATCGATTGCTAAGGCAACGCTATAGCAACTGAGCTAGATCACTTGATCCATCTCGGTCTCCATGTCGATCCATCCACACGGCATTAAGAAGCAATATGCCGATTCACAGAGCGACAGTTTATATATTATACTCGTTGGGTTTGCATCTTATTTATAGCTTTTAGGCACCTATGGATCACTCCGAGATAAGGTTTTGTGAAATGCAGTAGGAAGTCGGCCAGGTCCTAAATTGAGGGTACCATTCCGGTACATGCCTGGTGTGGCTGAGGAAAACACTGGGAAAACCTAAGTCAGGTCAGTCAGCCGCTGGTACCGAACTTAGGACCTCTCGAAAACGAAACCAACACTCTCCAAAGTTAGGTATGATGGCCGTTTGGAACAAAACATACTCATATCTACATTTATCACACGCACGCGCACATACAAATATTTGACTGGAAAGAGAAAAATCTTAATTTATCTCAAATATTCTCCATATGATGCTCCTAACATCTTCTTTGTAACGTAAATAACACAATATCAGAAATTATAAAGAATAAATATCGTGCCTCATTTTTAAGAACTGATAGAAACAGACGTTTGGTCTTGTCTTTCGTACATAACGTTAGTGTTCTATGGAATACTTGATTCATTAAGAAAGAAATAATTACCTAGTAAACATAGGTTTCAACGTTCATTTTCGTTTCTTCATGTTCGGCAAGGATCTTTTCTACTGGACAATTTAAATTACATCTTTCAGTAAATTTCAACTAATGGCCCAACTAAAGTAAAAATTGCGTTAGGTTCCCTGTTTTGGTGTTTCAAATGCGATTATTTTATTTTTTTCATTATTTCTCACATACTACAAGGCCATGATAGTACATATATCGGGGTTTGGATTATTGTGATTTCGTGGGGCCCCGTGAAGAGTCATTACACAGGACCTCGCAAAAGATAGGGTCGCATCTGATATAAGTGATCAAGGAAAACAAATAATAATGAACTTTTTTCTTCACAAAACTCATGCAAATGCCTTGCTTAATAACATAGTAAAAGTCTGGACATATCCAACTGGATCTAGGGGTGTCTTCCCCATCTTTTTCAGGATTATATTGGAAATAGTTGACCTTGTTTAAAAAAATTCAAATAACCAAATCGAAAGAGCCGAAAATTTCCTATTAGAGTACTACTTTAGTGTTGCTACGGATCTTTCCATTCTCAAGACAAAGTTATTTAGTATTTAGGAAAATATAATTTTACACCTAAATTAGCTTTTTTTCACCAGTTACTCCTAATTACTACTGTGATTAGTTAATATCACTTGTATAGTTTATAATGAATGAAATATATAGTAGATAAGCTCATTGGTATATCTTGGACCTCACTTTGGCCTAGTGATGGATCCAGAGAAGGAAGCGGGTAAACGCCCCCCCCCCCTCTATGTAAATACTTTATTTCTTAAAGCATCATTTCAACAGTTTATCTCAGAAAATCTTCGATTAATTTACCGACAAATCTAATTTATCAAGAAATATCATTTTGGGGGGGATTTGGTGTCAAATTTCATGATAAAACTTAGCAATATGAAGAGAACTGTGATAACTTTATTGCTCAAAATTTACTGACTGGAAAATATCGATCATGTTTCAGGTTTATCTGTTCTATCTACACCCACTCATGAAAATCCTGGATCCACCACTGCGTCGAACTCCTTCCCTTCCATCACGAAATGTGTTACCTCTATGTCGTGGCGATTTTCTGTATTGTGCTGTACATTATCCATTTCAAGCACTTATTTCTACTAAGTGTCGCTTCAAAATCTCAGACTAAGTACACAGACGTCCATTACTACACCACTTTGTATGTAATCATTCAGACTTAACAAAACATACTTCTGCTGGAAAAGGTTGGACCAACGACTCCGTGTTTTTCTATCTTCTTTGTTTCACCTTCTTTCTCTATCTGACACCTAGTGTGAAATATCTTGTGTAGATACAAACCACCTACAACACTACCGCATTCCTATGCTTTAATGTAGTTCATTATCTAATAGCATACTGGAGAGTCAAGTAATTTACCAACTGGGGCGTTCCTTGGAGGAGCCAGACAAGCTTAGATTTTCTGTTTATTTAATCCAGTCTTTTTGAACGAACATATACAGATTACCCTTGAAACTTCCTCTGCACGATCCACTCTTTCTTAGTCGCTGCAACAATGTGATTCTACTACTGATACAGACTTTTCGGAAGGGTTGGTCTGTCTTGCCCCAAAATTAATCTTCACCCTCGCCGATTTGTTTGTTTAGACTTGACCGTGCGCAAAGTTCGCATTACCAACTAAAAACTCAGTACCTTCTGCTGCATCAAGGTGCATAGGTAATATATCGAGCTGCGTTCACACCTCTCAGGGGAAAAAACAGCTGTTTCATGGGATGTAACATGTTTGTGCCACATGCTACAACCTGACGTTCTAATCTATGTCTGAGAAAGTATGAAAGTTGAAAAAGTAACTAGAAACAGAAGTTAGTAATTGTTGAGAAGTGGAAAGAAAAGTTGTGTTGCGATAATAAAAACAAAAGAAAAGAACCTTGTCCCCAAGGGATAGCAACCCAATGCACTAATCACTAAACTTGCCGGTTATCAACTTTATATAACTCGGAACTGGTCTTTAAAGGTATAGTTCAACCGAGTGCTCATAAGTGGAATTGCATGGAACGCGGGAAAGTGAGGAACGATACTTTCTCGATGATGTCTATCGGTTTTGGACACATGATGATGAGGACGACTAACATTAAATATGTTCTGTCCCACAATCATTGTTAGAAATTTCCACAAATGTTTGTCTTCCACGACAGCCTAAAAGTATGGTTAAAATCTTTACGTTCTTTTGTAAAAACCCTGACACGATGTTATTCTTCGTAGCAACTAACATGCATCACTATCAATAGTGTTCTGCCGAACCCGGTAGATGCTTCCAGACAAATTTATCATTACGAACTTGTGGTTTTTTTGTTTGAATCTTAATTTATTTAAGTCCTTTTGGCATCTTGAGTTACCATCCCGGCTTTTATTCCTGGTTAAATTGAGGTAGACCCTGCAAAACTTCAGTCAGGAGTCGACCGTGGAGTTCGAAACCACGTGCCATTGGCCCTGCGTAGACCGTGACGTTACATCGTGGACCACAAGAACTGGGTCTGTTTCTTTTGTATTTTATGAGTGCACTTTATCTTCCTTAAGGGGCACCAGTACTCCCCCCCCCCCCAATTTCTTAAAGATTTTTAAAAAACGGGAAAATGATGAGCACTAATATTTTGGAAAGCAGCCCCAGCGATGCTTAAGAATTCCTATCGAAGAACTACAATTTCAATGTGTTTGTTTTCTATGAGATACTGAAACACTTGGGTTACTATGTCATACTTTACAAGTTTTCAAATTTCTCGGCTAATTGAAGCCGTTTCAAAATCTGAATTAATTCATTTAGTGGGTGCTACTGAGTATTACTGTGGTAGCTTTTCAAAATTTCAGTATTATTTTTTACATTCAGGATATATTTTAAAATATAAAAGTGTTGGGGACGTTTTCCAAGAGCTCTTAATAATTTCAGAAAAGTTGTCTACGTTATCTTCCTCTTTTTTCCTTCAATATAGAAATCACATATTATTTCTCCTGAGAAGTTCCATCAGGAAACTTGCGCTACCTGGTAACGCACATATGGGGTAGAAACGAATTATATAGTTTTCTCTTCCGTCATGATTAGTACGTCAAAGTATGTGCGCACGCAAATTTTGGCTACTTGAAAGTAATTAGTTTGGGGGATATCGATGATATAAAAGTCAGGTTCTGTCTGTGGAGAGTGATAAAAAAATTTGGAAATACCTAAACGTTTTTAAATTGCTGAAAGAAATGGAAAACCAGTACACATTAATGAGTACTGCGTGGAAGGTTCTACCTTTTGCAGGGTATTTTCTTCATGGGTGCCATCTTGAAGTCCTCCATTATGAATCTCGATTGATTGAATAGGAAAAGAGTCTTGTAATATATAATTCCAAGCTACGGAATTTTACGGGAATTATGCTTTTGAAGTCAGTTTTTCATTAAATGTATTATGGGGAGAGATAAGGGTATATGACATTAGTATGGAGTAACAAATTGAAGAAACTGAAACCTAAATATATACAAATTGTTGCTGAGTATAGTGAACTATCTATTCGGATTTGTGTATATTTGGGTATCATTTTCTTCGTTATTTGAGAAGGAAATGGGTGCTTTTTAGGCTATTACATCGTTACCCCATACTAATGTCATATACCCTTATCTCTTCCCATAATACATTTACGGCAAAACTGACTTCAGAAACATAATTCCCGTTAAATTCTAGCTCGGAATTATATAATACATGACTCCTTTCCAATTCGAGATTTACTGTGGAGGACTTCAAGATGACGCCTAGGAAGAAAATTCCCTCAAACAGGTAACACTTTCACGCAGTACCCATTACTGTGTATTTGCTTTTCATTCCTTTCAGCAATTTAAGAATTTAAGTACATTTCCGCAGTTTCTAACCACTCTCCACACACAGAATTCGACTTTTATATAATCGATATCTCTCAAAACAATTGCGTTCGAGTGACCAAAATTTGCGTGCGTACATACTTTGGACATTCTAATCATGACGTAAGAAAAAAATAATATAATTCTTTTCTGTCTCATCAGTGTGTTTGCTTATAAGACAGAATAATTGCATGTGAATATCTGTTACTTAAAAAGGTTATTGAATCTTGAAACGCGCATATGGATACTTTTTTTTAATAACTGAAAGGTATGCAACTTCCCTTACAGTTCCGTTTGACTGGTTGCAAATATGCTGCTTTCTAGTTCCTAGACAATATTCAGTGTGCTTAAACAATAAATAAATAATATGGTTTCAAATTGAAACCCAAATTTCTCAAGACAGACAAATACCCAAAGAACGTTTATTTGACTAACTCTAAAAACAAGGGTCGTTTCTCATCTAGAGACAGACAAATGTAGCGAAACGTCGTCACAAAAGACGTAATATCGTGACAAATAATAATGGCAGACGTGCCGACTTAGACTGCAACATTTATTTATTTATTTTTTTGGATAGGGATTGTATCTCAGTAAAGTTTATTGAGATACTATAGTACAGACGAAAGTCCTCATATAATAATCACATTGTCAAGCAGTTTAATGCTCAGCAGAAAAGCATAGAAATCCTTTCTAAGTCGCATTCTTTAATATGGGAAACCTTACTAAAACAGAAACCATAGCCACAACTTTGTGATTCGCTGAGAATTGTCGACATATTATTTCATTTGTCACGAAGCTGTGTTATATTTGGGTGCCTCTATAAATGATGTTTTGGTATGAGGAGTTGATCCTTCTATTTATGACTAATATCTTTTTTAACACCCTATTTGCCTCTCTGTTATAATAAGCGGGTTCTTTCTTTAGGTCTCAGCCGAGAAAAAGGCGGAAAACCTTATATCACCGTCTGTCTATCAATTTGTCGACAAGTTTCCAACTAAAGATCTATTAGGTCTACGAAGGTGGTTGAGTTGTCGCTGTATAGGTCTCGGTGAAACGATTTCCAAACCGTATAGATCATCTATGTCTGTCTGTTCGCCCGTAGACAACTTTCAACTCAGGAACAACGAAGTTCGGGAACTAGTAGGGTTACGGGGGTATTGGTTTACAGGTCTCGGTGGTTTAAAGGAAAGAGGTGTACTCTATCTTCCAATTGTGGTAGTTCAGATTCCTCAGTATAACTTCCAAATTAAGCTGTGAGTTTCCGGTCTGTATACAAATTTGACTGTTGTAGAATACTGATCAGACACCCCTCTTCGTTTCTTTAAAATAATATTGCTACTTGTTTTCCCAATTTTATGTGCAATTATACCACTTTCAGATTTGACTTCCTTTTATTCAAGGATTAAATTCTAAGCTGATCGGTGGGAGGGCTGTCATCCAAATATTTTCTAACAAGTGCATATCTTCCTAGTTATTTATTCGTAATTGACCAAATATCACAGTATAATTGGCGACAGATATATTGTGTATATAGAAACAAAAGATCCATATCGTGAGTGGTAAGTGATGGGTGGGTCCCAGTCCTCCGTAGAAATCGGTGGGTGGGCTCATCCCTCCCAAGCCGACCCTGAAAATCTTGATATTTCCTTTGAGTAATAATTTTCGTATTTTCAAATCGTTTAATCATTCGTTTATTTGATTGATTGAAATGTTATTAACGCCTTAAATGAGCTCTGGAAACTCGTTAAGTGATTTGCTGAGAAGGACGGAAGTGAAATGTACCGAAAGGAAGTCAAAACGTACAATCTTCCTTTTCTAAACTATCAGAAGTCCTTATTATCCACAGAAACAGAAGGCACATTGAACTAAACTACTCTGCTTTCTATCGAAATTACTGTTTCCTAATGTAAGGGAATCTTATCATTGCTTCTTTTCAGAGGAAAGAAAGGAGATGGTTTCAAATCTCATGGAGGGTAAAAGGGTTAATTAAGCGTGTTGGAAAGGCTAATTAATTAGAGATTTGAGGGCGCTGTGCGTGCGAAAGGTAATTACAGAACCAAACTTCTTGAGAGAGTAACACCTTTCAACTTCTGTTAAAATTAGGACGAAAGGAAGAGAAGCGATTAAGAAATTTAAATTTCAAGGCAGGTGAATCATTGAAGAAGTCAGTGTTGCTAGGTAAACAGTATCATTTCACCATAATTGAAAATGGAGGACGGAGAGAATCAAGACAGGTTATTTTACCATTAATTAATTTCTTGTTTATTCTCTTCAAATAATATTTTATTTAGTACGTTTCAAGCCTACTCTGGTCCACACAATCATCTGATGGTCAACTATCACTAATGTTGTCAAGTACCTACATCTTTCGTTTTTCTAGCCGTGACTCAGTAGTACCCAGTAGGTGGCATTAACATTCCAGACCCTCCGTGCTCCGAAATATATTAAACCACATAACAGTTTTCTTTTAAGGTTAACTATTAGTTGAATAAAGAACTTGTTGATTACCACATTAGGATCTCAACATCTTATGATGGGAAACCCTGTACTCCTCCTTAAAGTAAATTACCTATAGTAGTAGGATATTTACCTCAAGTGAAAAATGGGCATAAATCCATAATGCCTTCACTCTGCAACAGAGATGCCTAATGCAGGGTTTAGCACAAAATTTTGTAGGAATGTTAAAAGGGAATTTTCTTCAAAATCCCTTAAATAGCGCAGTAATTCAACAAGTATTATTGTTCTATTGTGAATTGTGGGGACCGCTATATTGGCTTTAAACAAAAAGTTGCCTAGAAACATGCCATTTGATTTCTATAAATTTTTTAGAAAGGCTACAAATTGTTTATTTACTTTAAAGTTCAGTTTGATAATAAAAGTATAAAACGTTTAAGAATCTATTGAAATATTAGAAGAAATATCGCATTTCATCTGACAGCTCACCTGTTACATTTTAGCAATTGTGTTATCATATTACGTGTTTGTAAATTTTTGCAAAGATGAATATAATATTCTCAACGTTACAGTATATGGAGCATCATTATCTTTACTACATGGACTAAAGAAAAAAACACTATGTCCAAATTTGCAAGGAAATAACACGATGAAACATACAAGAACGTATTTAGGGGTGGGTTCGGGGAAGGGGTGCTACGACTTCCTCCAAATTCAGGGTTTCTGGCAAAACTATAATAGTATAATTATGAACACTTAATAAACATTTCAGACCCAGACACAACTAGGACACCCCCACCCCGGGAACTTATGGATCCTCCCAAAACCAACTTCTGTATAAGTGTCTGTCGAAACATATACGTACATTACCTTGGAACATGCGAACATTTAGAGGTAAGCAGATGGATTGTAATTACTGAGTACAAGGGCTAAGCATATATATCTATATCTATCTATCTATCTATCTATCTATCTATCTATCTATCTATCTATATATATATATATATATATATATATATATATATGTGTGTGGGTGTGTGTGTCTGGGTGTGTTTTCTTTTTTTATTCATGTATAGACGACATGCTTTCTTTCCTTTAAAGTTTAAAACTCAGTAAAGTAAACGATCACTTTTGTTACTCCCATGCAATGTTCTAGGACATTGTTTTAAAACATGCAATAATATAGGCGAGGCATGGCCAACAGCAAGCACGCGACCTGTAATGTAATTTGTGAGGCCCTCGACAAGATAAAAACTATATTAAATTGTAATATATGTAATCAAATTTACTTCAAAAGATTATATTTACAATCAAGTATTTATATTTAAATATATTTTATTGCCCTGAGGCATAAAAAATTCAGAGAAAAAGGATATTAGAAGAAGTCGGTCAGGGCCAAAATTGAAGCTACTATCTCATCATTTGCCTGGTGGCTGGGATCAAAATCTAAGTATCCTATGAATATATTGTTATTCCAGTCATGGTCACGTTTGGTGACTCGGCCTGAACCGAACATAAATGATCCGCAGACTTTGTCCGAAGCTTGACCCGAATGATTCAGTCTGGAAAACAATTAACTGGGAATTTCGGTGTAGTATTTTTTGTGTTCTGGGGGTAACATCTCAGGTCCGGATCACTCCTCAGAGAAACACTGTTTAAACGCGGGGAAATAATTTAAAATTCTGTTTTGTCTTCCGGGCTACCGGGTCTAAATCGGGTCAGACCGGGTCTAAAACCTAGACCAGGGTGACCCACACCAAAACTTGACCCGGAGACCAGTTTCAGCTCTAATTCCAGTAGTAAAATGATTTTACAAAGATAATAATTAAATCATCCATTGCCTTGAAAAACTGACGAGTTTATTTTTATTTAAGTTCTGCTTGAAAGTGTGCGACCCGTCATAATCATATATTGGCCCTTGCATAGGGAGAAGTTAGCCACGCCTGATACAGCCCTTCCTAACTTGAGAACAGAAAAGTAACTTCAAATGAAACACAGTTAGCTTTCTTTCGGTAGCATAAGCATCTGCACCGAGATTCAGCAATGTTTTAAGCTTTATTAGGCATAACAAATGCGAATATTATGTCACATGTATTCAAATATGCATCTCTAATGTAACTAACACCGTTACATAAGTCGCAGAATTCAATGTAGTTTAGTCCTCGAGGTTGTTTTCTAGATTTCAAACAAAATAGTTATGCGCCCTTCTAGGTAAACATATAATAAATCTATTTTAACACTATCGCTTCGACCTGATATTTCCAATTCTATTAGAATTTTGAGTATTGTTCATTACAGTTTTTATCTCCGTTATTTAATGCGACCCAAGAAAAACTACATCATTCATGTTCTAAACGGGTAAAGTACCTACTACTCGCGTGAATATCGATTGAAAATCTGTTGTAAAAATATAAACAATTACTGAAATAGCATTAGTGAAGCATTAATTAGACATACATCTAGAATTCGTAGGAACTATAAATGCTGCTATGTCATTCAGTTCATCTTAAAGAGACTGAAAACGGAAAACAATTGTTCCATGCCCCCTTGAATGCAATTAACATATTATAATATAGTTATATACAAAGTCATTTAATGTTGTTACTATAATCTTTAAATATTAGCAAAGAGAGACATCCTAAAATAAAATAGAACTGTCAAATCTAAAACAAAATGGATTGTAAAAAGACTGCACATCTTCGCCAATAACAGTAATATCTTCTTTTCTTTGGAAATCTGAGAAATTTACAAGTTTTACTTA
>JAGDQP010029688.1:0-23180 GCA_022664845.1 Lepisma saccharinum | reverse complement strand
AACTTTTTTATGTACTGGACATGTACAATCACCTCCTCAATTATTTACCTTTAATCCTGAAACACGCTGTATACTTTCTAATAAATACAATCGCACTGATGTCAAACAGGCGTCAAGTCACGAAAGCTATTAAGCCACAGAAATTTAAAATGCATTACTAAAAAAATGGAACTGTGACAGTTTAGAAACGTTTTCGGATTCCCTTGGGCTGGACGTATCCACAAATTACTTGAATAAGAAAATCTTTGGATTGAAATTTGAATATTTTGATATAGCTGGCAATTACTTTCGAATTCATGTTGCTACCTATCACCAAGGTAAGCGGAAATGCATGGGCATATATCTAGCTATTTATAATTGACCAATTGCACATAATTGTGCTGAACATTTTCAGCCAATTTCTCTCACTCTACGACACCCACTCGTTGACACATGAACCCATTTCTGCATGCTGATTGCAAAAATGTATATTTGATCTAGGTTTCAGTTTCCACTTGAAATAGTGTTACTCGTTAGTGAGAAATAAGAACAAAGGACTCAAATGGCGGAGAGCAAAGAGGAGTGGTGTATAGGGTACAAATTGCGTTTCGTGCATAAACTGTGAAATATTGTGTGTTTGGGAGATGAAAAAAATCACACAAGAAGAGGACACAAGGACAGCGTCAGACTAAAGTGAAAACAATTAATTAGAAAAGGATTAAAAAACACGCTTTTTAAGATGGGCTAAAAAGTAAAAAATAATAAATTGAATTAATCTTATGAATTGGCAAATTAAAGCGTCGGTGTCGGTGTCGGTGTCATTACATATTATGATTTTATGATACGATAAGTAAGAGCACCGACTCTTATATCTTCCGATTCATAAGATTAAACAATTTATTATTTTTTACTTTTAGTTCATCTTAAAGAAAAAGTGCTTTTTAAAAATAATTTTAATTAATATATATATATATATATATATATATATATATATATATATATATATATATATAATAGATTAATGATAAACTCTCTGCGAGATAGGCAACCCAAACTTCAAACAATAGACGCGGCTTTGCGTGCATTTAAGGATAATTTCCAGTTATTTTATTATTAATTAATTACAGTTAAAGGATTATTCTGTTGTATATCCAATGATTGAATATTGTTTTGTCATCGGAAGCAAGCAAGTTTACAAAATTTCAAAGAACTCGGATTATGGGAATTGAGTTAAAATCAATTATAAAATTGGTACCAGAAATGATTACAGAGCAAGTTAAAATAAAGCGTGTAAATAGAACAATCGCTATTTACAAACACGCCCAGGAGCATGCGCATAAGACAGATTGAGAAGGAGTTAAAATACTATATAAAGAGGATAAGAAATTGGTAAGGAAGTGAAATAAAGTTAGAAGATTCCAGTGACCAGGGATAAAACGATGATCTGAAATGTTGGGTTGAATACAAACGAGAATTGGTAATATAAATATAAATAATATAAATGAAGAATGTATGCAGTTAATATTATTTTAGGTAGAAAACATAAACGAATGACACATAAAAGGAAATAAGTAGAGTAGAGGGGGACAGTAGTTAAGGTGTAACTTTCTCGGACTTTTAAACCGGTTTTAGCCTATAGAAATACATGTAGCATGTTGTGGAGGTTGCAGAGAGGTGCTAGAGGGGTAATGGAGGTGGCCGAGAACTATGGAGATCGTACATGTAATAATGGAGAAGATATATGTATTAATCAATGAATTATTTTTTTAATTTGTCGGCCCGCCGGCAACATATTAAAATAATATAACGTTTTGGAAATGAACGTTCAATGGAGTTGATATTAAAATTTAATTATTATAACATTTCCTCTTTTTACCCTGTTATCTTCTTGGTTGTAGAAAACAACTTTATTTATTATCATAAAAAATAGTTGGAAGATATTTTCTTTCCGTGGATTCGTTCATTGGAAATTCTACAGGAGGCGTGTTCTTGTCGAGTGTCTCGTACTGGTAGTGTGTTTGAAACAAGTTTTCTGACTGAACTCCATTATGCTTTGCGTTAGTGAATGGAGATTTTTCCTTAGCCAATAGAAATACTAGGATTGTAACTTTTTTTGGAAGCTGAAGAATAGAGAAATTAAGTTGCTTTTAGTGGCACTAACAGTGGGTTTACCGCTATTTTGAGGAAACTGCTTTAATGTGTAAAGCTAATGGAAAAATAAGTGCTTTTCAAGAATGGCCTTTGTTTTGACTGGTTTGCAATAAATATTTCCCGAGAAGAATGGACGCTACCATTTCTTTTGAAGGAAGAATCTTCTTCATTGAAAACACTTGTTGAGATACATTTATGTTGAATACTGTTATGTTGTTAAAGAGAGGCTTATTGACAATGATGTATTCTCAGCTTTGGTAACAAATAAGATACCTGCATATCATTCTAAGTACGGGGTAACTGACTTTTAACGAGGGTTGCTAAAGAAAACAAATAAAAGTATGCCTTTTGAAATAGATTTCTAATGAGATTGTAACGAGAGGCAGAAGCTCCCATAAATATGTTATTTATTACACGGTGATAGAAATGTCTTTTGAAATGTAACTGTGACTTTCTTTTTGTGTATCAGAAGTTTTGAACTTGACATGAATTTATAACGGTTAGGAGACATACTGTACTTAGCGGAAAGAAAGCTTTTAAAGCACAACAAAACTAGAATCTTTTTTCTTGGCGGCGCCAAAGGAAATTCTGGAAAGAACTAGAAATTATATAAATACTTGGAATTGACCCTTTGGCTTTAATGATTGTCCACTTTTGTGTTGAGAAGTGTTTGAATTGTGCTCTACAGTACATGTTCAACTTGGACCTTCTGTTACAAGATTACTGACATTTGAGAAAATGTAAGTAGTTTATTAAAATTATATTTCAGCAGATCTTGAAGAACATTTTCTATATGACGTCACGTTTTAATTAGTGAGAATAAAAAACATATATGTCCCAGTCAAAAATTCCGGATTGATTATATCATTATAAATTTTAATGTTTTACAAATAATTTTCGAAATGCTTGCCTACAAGATTCAGACCCAGAAAATCTGAGTCAATGGATTTTTGCATTTTGATGATATAAATAGAACTGAATTTGGAACTTGAAGTTGAGTAATTTAGGTTATATGTTGTGAAAGTCTTTACTGAAATTTGATGGCACCGCCGGAAATAACTAATGTGAGACGGATGAATTTCAATAAAATTGTTTTTATCTCTTTACATCACATTAATTTCTAAGGCTCTCCATAATGTGAAACGATTAATTTACTACGAAAGTATAGTGGGTTGTTCCATTTAAAAATACATAAATAGTTATTATTACTATTCACCAACGGAGGTGGAATTTGCTTGTCTACACTTTTTTATTATAGACTGGTGGGAATAATATATAGTCATGATTGATGTTCTGTTCAAAGGCAGTTTTTGACCTGAAGGTGTAGGTGAACCAATTGAGATTTAGGAGTGCCTTATATTACTTGTCGACACAGAAAATTAACGTAAATGGTTTTCTTGTTTGTATTGCTACTGATAATACATTTGAAATTGATAGCAGTTACGTAAATATTGAAGAATGATCATCAACCAGAGAGAAATGAGGAAACATACCTTTTTAAATATTTCCTATATACTTGTTGCTAATTCATTCCAAACGCTTGTTTCTTTGTAGAGAATTGAAATTTTTCAGGCAGTCACTTTAAATTTTAAAATATTAATCCGTTCCGCTAGTATGAGGCACAAAACGTTATCAAATTATGATAGCCACCCCCAAACTGAAAATACTCATAGAATTTTTGCTGATTTTATATTATTTGAAATAAAACCTGTATGTAGATACTAAGTATAATTTACTATTTTCAGATAATTATAATTGATCGACTCATTTGGGGGTTGCCAGCTAGCACGACCAGTTATGAAATTAGGTGAGTTTGATAATTGTTTATCTTTAAATTTTAAATTTACATTCATGGCAGTCTTTATTGTTCTTGACTAGAAATCAAACTTGACAATTGTACTGTGAAGTGATTTTTTATCTATTTCGTAAATAATATACAATTTGTGAATATGATGCTGGATCATTGTACACTTCACTTAAAAATAGGACCAGTAAAAACTTGAATCACAATTTGATAGCAAAATATTATTTATTTATGACCTTCTCGCATTTTAGGCTCAGGTTGAGAGGTCAAAAAGAAGTTGAATTATAGCTTGATATAGAAATTTTATTTATTTATGGTTTTTAGGCTTCTTAGACCTAGGCGGAGATAAGGGTATGTAAATAAAAACTTATTTATGGCGTTATGGCAACTTAGAGTAAGATCGTAGGGATTACAATCTTTCATAATGTTTATTAGTGCCGGAATGAAAAACACATAATGATTGTCCATAACAAAGCTTACATGATCCAACCAGATTATGAGAAAACCACTATTTGATGTGAGGAATATAGCTTAGTGGAATATGTATTTTGAGATAACATCGTATACTTCTTATACATTTATTCTACACTTATTCTTCACCTAAGACGTTCTTTTAAAAATACTTATGGAGGGCGTTTGAAATCGTCACCTTTTCCTTCAAAAGCATCTTTTCCTTCGTCGCCGCCATCTTGAAAGTCGTTCAAAATCGAAAGGAAGAGTCATGAAGGTCCTTTTATAGCACCTTTCATGAAGGTACCATTGAAGGTGCCTTTCCGGAAGTTAGGCCATTTAGTTTACCCAGAAGACCCAGCGAGACATGGCAGAAGATATGTTACCGCCTTTTTCACCAAAATAACCTTAGATAAAAATGTTACCATCCGAAGTACATTTAACATAGTAAATATTGGACAGTACTTGAATGAAAGGAAATAAATTGTATACATATTTCTTTGTCTAGCGGCGAAATTGTGAAATAAATTCAACTTGCTTTTTAATAACATTTGCATTTCACCATACTAAATTAAATTCGATTTAATTTCAGTGCAGCTTATAGATTTCACACTTCTAAATCAGAAATGATGAAACATTACTATCCAGGGATTCAGTCAGTAGTTTTGGTTTGGGGAAATAAAGCAAAAATTTGAGAGAAGTATATTGAATTGTTCACATTGTATAGAGAGTTTTAATCTACATTATGCCACACACTTCCAGTAAAAATTAAGTTAAGGCCGTGTATTTGACAATTCGAGGGTTACATCACCATTCGGGGGATCTGACAAATTCCATGTTTTTATCATTCACTGTAGCATATCTATTCTATTATCACTTCATGTTCACCTGACAATGACTAGGAACCTTGATTATAGCATTTGCATAATTACATTGCAGATTTTGGTATTATTATCTTAAAGTGAGTTTGAAGGAAATACTCAGGTTGTTCATCCACATATATTTTCTCAAGTCCCTACTCATAATAAGCGCCTGATATGTAGGTGTATAGAAATCGAAAACTTAAAATAGTTATCTACATCCGGCAAACTCTTGTGTATTTTACTATATAACGTATTTGAAGATTAGGACAAACAATAGCATAATGTAGAGTACAGTAATTATACAATGTTTCGTTAAGATAAAATTAATTGTATGGGCGGTAACAGCACTATACCTTACACCCTTTCCGATACGGGGGAAGTCCATTATCTTTGTCACGTCTAAACACAATGTTTCGAGTCATTGATGGGTGAAATAAAATTGAAATGGCGAGTGAGAAACCAGGGACTATTTAGCTTCTTGCGCATTGGGGGCAAGCCCATGCAGTGTATTTTGAACGCCATGTACATCACGTGTACAGGAAAATATCTAACCTGACTTTAACTAACCTGCATCGCTATCTCGAGATACTGTCAGTGTTTTCTTGTAGACGCTTATAACACAAAGCAGTGTTCGATTTGCTGAGGAATGTAGGGGATCTTTCCTGGTACATTAGTATTTTATCGCCTGTTGTTGATTCCGAATATCATCCCAACCAAGCATAAAATTTTTGTATTTATACCCATTCAGGTAATATTTTTAAACGTATCAGCAACCACTAGCTTTAGGATGACCCCTTCGTAATTTATAGCAAATTTAACCCTAACACGGAATGTCGCCATAAGTATTCCTCAGCATGCTACCATTTTTATTGGGTGTTGAACAACTCGAGTGCGTATTTATCGAAATAATGACATAGCGTTTCGTAAAACTTTATGGATTGCTGGTTGTCACTAGATATTTATAGAATTGTCTGTGACAGCTAGTGGTAAAGTAATAAGTGATGTAAAGTGTACAAATTCGTCAATACCCAGCGGAAGATGTGGGGCATAAAGAAAAGTTTATCCAAGGAAGCTTTTTTTTCTGTGGTGTTAATGCTACCGTGATATTTCAAGAATCGCAAGATAAATGAAAAATATAGATGTACGTCTGTACACAGTTTATAACACACAACACACCATTGTAATTTAATTTTCTTTCTCGGTAATACAAAAAAGTTGAAATGTCATTTGTGACTTTGTACATAGTACACAGGAAATATAAGGCCACATTAGCGTTACACATCAGTTTGTTTAAAACGCAACACACAGGGATGCATTGCTTTTTACATGTGAAAGAATGTTGCAGCTAGTAATTCCGCCAGAACCCGGATAGGGAGACGCCATCTCTCCAACTTTACAAAAGCATTAGATATTTACGTTAAATAGAACAAATCGTGAAAACATAAATACACACTCACGAATTTGGGTTTCACATTCGTTCAAAAAGTTCCTTCGGAGCAAGAAACGAGGATACCTTCTATATTTCCCCCACGAAGAGTAGGAGTTAGGAGATAGGAATTGATTCCGAATGATTCCATGGTCTTTTGACGATGAATTGCACAACCTGGGGTTGAAATCCCGGCCAGGACCCTGAAGATGCACTCAGCCTCCCATAGTATGAATTTTTGATATTTATTGATAAGGATCCACCCCACCTAAGTTTGTACCATAGGTCAAGAAAATGAGAAGCTCCATATTTCCCATGCATCGTTTATGGCCTCTGCTCAAAGAGGATAGTTATATATTTTGATACTCGTTCGTGAAGCTAAGAACTTTAAAGACAGTGCGGGTACTGTTTTCAGACACAAATTTTTTTTTACGAATCACTTCATTTGTTATGTCTTTAATCTCGATTAATCGTAAACAAGTGTAGAAGATGTGCTGTTTATATATTTGAAAGTATTATATTGGCTTCTATTATTTTATAGCAGCCAACTTTCTGTATTGACACACCCAATTCAAATTTATTTATGTCCTTTAGGCAAGTTTGACTCACAATTCATGTCTTATGTGTTTAATCTAACTTAAGCGTAAACAAGTGTTCCTTACATATTTGAAAGTATTGTATTGGCTTCCATTATTTTTACACAAGATAACTTTCTGTATATATATATATTTTCAAATCAATTTATGGCCTTCAGGCAACTTTGACTTACGCGGGAACAATGATATTCAAAATATTACTTGCCACTGTTTACAAACATCCTCGACGCATACGTCGTATTTTTGTCGTATTTCTATCTACGTTGTTCAGGGATTGGGGAACATTTTGATTTTCAATGGACATGGATTATTTACTGCAGAAATTGAAAAAAGAAATTTTATTGTGAAACGTGGGATTTGAACCCGCGACGGTGTCTTAGCGGCTATGCGCCATAAGTCTAAGATATAAATTTAGATTTCCTTGTTCCTAAAATGAAAAACACGTATGCCGCAGCCTAGATTTTTTTACGTACCGCTAAATGATTAACATGAAACGAGAATAAAAACAACAGAAATATAGAACAGGAATCTTAACAGAAAACACAAACATTTTTGTACCGTACCAAACCCTGATGTTGCTAAATCAAGTTGGCGCAAGTACAATTGATAAACTAATAAGACATTTAAATTAAAATTTCTTCGTAACAGCCGCAAACTAAAACATTATATCTATACTACATGTGGGTAAGAGAGATTTCCATTTTTTTATTTTTGAACCCTAATATTTTTCATCCATATGTATGTTTAACAAACATTGAGAGAACTTGCTAAACTATACTGTTGAAACAATCTTGTTACTATATTTGAGCAGTATGCTTTGAAACATATTTTAAAGATATTTTGCAGGAAACTTGATTTTTTCAATTTTCCTGAAATTTTGACAAATTCAGAAGTTGTGAGGGACAAAAAATTTAATCTCACCAAAATTTAATGTTATTGTACACACTTTGAAAACTATTTTAAACATATTTTCTAAAACAAATTTTTTTGAGCTTATTACTTTGATTAACTTATATATTTTCAAGATTGATGTTCTGCGTATGCGCAAAGGTTTTTTAAACTAGGTTTCATAAAAGTACTGACTGAACGCACAAACCCTCAGTTTGCCGTTGAAAGCTGAAGCTGACGGTTTTAAACTACCCTCTTGGAATCTATCTGAGTTATTCTACAAGTTTGAACTTGTTTATATTGTTTGAAAGCTAATTGATACTTTATTTTCGATAAAGTTTATTCTTTATATTTGATGATCAGAACAAGTCACTGTATTTGAAAACTAAACTGCTAGTTCATTTTTCATGCTGTTATTGTTTTTGTAAAGAATAGCGTAGTGCTACCTAGTTCATTTTTTGTGCTGTGACTGCTTTTTCAGAACAATAAAATTGAAATAGTATCTACTTCATTTTGTGCTCTGATTATACTTTTGTGAACAGGAAGTTAATTTGTGTATATTGTTTACAGCAACCAACTTTTGATTATCTCCAATCATCTTTTTATCATCTAAATAAAGAGTTCTAATATTTGAGGATATGAACAAGAATGGAATGCACCACCGGGCTTACCTCTGCCGATTATATAATTTTGACCGAGAAGGCTAAAGGATTCTGAGTCTATCTATGAGACCTGGGTGAATCTCTGCCGCTTAGCCGTACTTTTTGTTTCATCTTCCGCTCCTATACAAGTCTGATTTCAACAAGTTGTTCGGTGCATGTCTTCATGGAAATGATTAGTACAATTAGCTAACGCTGACTTTTTGACTCCCTCTCTAACGAAAGGCTGGCTTTCCAGCATTATATGTTACTGATTGATCCCATTGTTAATAATGGGAGTATGCTTCACCCTCATATCGCTTTTCTCTTTGGCTTGAATACGGTTGTGAGAGATGATATTCAGGAGGTATATGTTTCTAGGAATTCAGATAATTCATTGAATATTGTCCCTCTCAGTCGTGAGTATTCCCTCTCCTTTGGAGATTCATTTCCTGTTTCCGCTATAACTTCAATACCTGTTTCAACAACTTCTTCGTGTACTTCTACTACTAGCTCTGCTCCTATCAATGTAGTTACGTCTGTATTGACGCAGTCAACTACATTCGCAACGACGGCAAGACCTATTTGCAGTTCAATACCTTCTACTTCTTTTGCTGTACCTTCTACTTCATTTCCTCCTCCTCCAGTTATTGCTTGTACCTCAACGATTCTTGGAAATCAAGATGCTTTCTTTTGCGATACGGACTGCATTCTTTCAACTGGGGGTAATCAGATATGTGAAAAAGCTTACTATTATTTTGAGGGTTGGGGAACGCAACTAAGTCCAATAACAGAAGAAAAGTCATTGAATAAAGTTAGTGAAGTTGAACAATCTGTATTAGTTAATGAGAAAAACGTGAATTCAGAGATAATGCAACAGCAAACAGGACCGGATTACTTTGAAATTATAGGTGAACGCTTGCGCGGATTCTGTAAATTTCCAAAGATAAGTAGGGAAGTCTCCATACGTGCGAAAGCTGGATTTTCTAGGTTAACGCCGCCTGACTATGTTGAGAAACTTTCTCAATTTGCACTAGATAATTTATTATATCATGCAGATCCACAATCCTGGGTGGCATTTAGTATTGAAAGTAGCAATGACGGAAAAGACTTCTTCATTCCGTGGCATAGAAGAATTCATAATATTTTACTGATCATACTTTACGTTATATTCAAAATATTCTTAACTCGAAAGCATATTTCCTCTTAGACGATAGTGTGATCATTAAGGCTAACATATCCGACCCTATTCGCGGACAATACGAAAGGAAAAAGCGGAATAATGAGAAGTATTTACCTCTGGAGGAGTACTTACAAGCATACATTATTCCAGTGCCTAAATTAGGAGCCAACTCCTACGATTACCAAGAACTTTAGCCTTGGCCGAGCAGCGCGCTTTAAACAACTTTGATAAAGCATTATATATGAAAACTCATCCTAAGAATTGGGAAAAGAAAGGTAAAAATCTTTGTAAGATAGCAAAAATTAATATTTTAAGTTTTGGGTTTGTCTATCGATGATATTGATCAGGTCCAACTTTGTTATGGTAATCGATTCCAAATTTTTGTCTACGCATTGAAACCAGCTAGTCGAGACCCGGAGGTGATCTATAGTGGAAATGTGCAAACCTGGAACAAATAATTTTTGTTATATTATGATCAGCATTTTGACGTTATTGAGAATATTACAGCATTTTAATTCAAAGAGGTTATTGTAGGGATTGTTTGAAACCATTTGTTGAGCATAGGAAACATAAGTGAACTTTGCGAGCATTGCGAGGAATACCATAGTTTTCAAACATTTGACAAGGAGAGACTCATTACTTGTAATAGTTGTTTAAGAACGTTCCCCTCGCAATCATGCTATAATAACCATATCACGAAAGCAAGGGGAAAACCTGTATGTTGCTATGTAAAATTGTGTCAACAGTGTGGTGTAAAGATCAATACCAGAAAAAGAGAGAGTAACAATCCTAATATATGTGTAGATCGATTCTGCACTATCTGCAAGTTGTACGTTAATGAAGATCATTATTGTTTCGTACTAAAGACGAAACCAAAACTGAAGCTAATTTATGCTATATAGTGTATGATATTGAAACCATGCTACTCAAAGAGAACGAAAAATTAAACGTGAATACTGGCCAAACCTAATATGCGCCTCACATCGCTGTTTAAAATGCAAGGATCATATGGAGAAGAATTACAAATGTTTTCAATGTGGTAATTCACAAGCTGAAAGAGACTTTGTGTTTTACAATATTGAAAGTTTTGTAATGCACGATCTCCAACAAGTTTCTAAGTTTAATACTGTGGTTTGTTTAGCACATAACGCAGTGAAATTCGATTCCGTGTTTGTTGCACGTGCGCTCATTGGAAAGGAAGATATCACTCCTCAAATAATAGCCCCATGTGTGAAAATTATCCTGATGAGTGTACGCAATATTACATTTAAATATACTTATTTATTCATGTCCGTGAAATTATCAAAATTACTGGCTACCATAGGAATAGGTGAAAATTTAAAGAAGAGACTTCCCATTTTGGTTGAATACTGAGGATAGTCAAAATTATGATGGAGCATGGCCAGAACTTGAACTTCTCGATGATGAAGGTAAATCAGAAAGTGAACGCAAAGCTTTGAAGGTGTGGCATGGGAAGTGTGTGCAAAAATAATTTACCTTTAACTTACAACGTGAAATGCTAGAATAGTGCAGGAACGATGTTCGTATATTGTGCAAGGCAGTCATTAACTACTCAGACTTAATTGAACAAAAGACTGACGCGACGAAGTGTTTTCTTCAAGTAAGTAATATTGCTGCGTGTGCGATGGAATGGTTCCGATCTTTATATTTGCAAGAGAAAAGTATTCCTCCAATTCCCTCGCTTGGGTATCGCAAACGTAACACTCCAGAGTAAGAAAGCATTAAGATGGTTAAATTATATGGACTTCATACGAAATGATGTTTTTATTCATACGGCTGAAAACGGAGATGAAGTTCAATTTTGAAGATTCAAAGGCGATGGGTACGATAAGAAACATCGTACTGCCTATGAAATTTATGGATGTTTTTGGCATGTTCATTCATGCGTTAAGCTAGGTCGCCACGTGCCTCCCAATGACATGAATGTTGAAACATTAAATGACCGAGATATTGCGACAATGAGCAAAAGGAAATATTTAGAAACTTGTGGTCAAAAGCTTGTAGAAATCTATGAATATGATTGAGATCGACAAGTAAAGGAAAATCTACATATTCGGCAATTTTAAAGATCATTGCAAAAATATTGAAGGTGGATTAGTGCCTAAAGACTATTTCAAGGGGGGTAGGACCGAAGTTCTCAGATCTCTCTATGAATGTCCTGAAGACGAATTTATTTGATATGTCGACATATGCAGTTTATATCCATATGTTATGAAAAAGAAATCTCTCCCTATTGGTAAGCCTTCCATTGATCGAGGGAAGGCATGTCCTGATCCCAAACAATGTCACGGAGTTTTTCTCTGCAAAGTTTTTCCTCCTCAATATCTTGCATTCCTTTGCTTCCATATAATGCGAATGGACGCCTTGTATTCGGCCTTTGTCGTACTTGTATGGAGGAAATGAATAGTATTGATTGTAACCATAATGCTGACCAACGCTGTTTCACCGGCACATTTTTCACCCCTGAATTGCATGAGAGTATGAAGAAAGGGTATACCGTTCTTGATACTTATGAAATTTTTGAGTTCAAGATGAAACAGGGATTATTTGAAGATTATATTAATAACTTCTTGCAGATGAAACAGAAAGCCGTTAGTGAGGAGGAAAAGCAGAAGTATATTGAGGAGTATGCTTAGCATAAAGCTATACAACTCAATCCTGATAACATCAGTAAAACCCTGGTTTAACGCTATATCGCAAAACATTTTTTAAATTCGCTGTTTGGGAAGTGGGGACAGATTACTGATTCAGCACAGACCAGGGTAATTAATGATGCTAGGTCGTTCTTGGATATTCTCCGAACACCTAACTTTGAAGTACAAATGTAGAAAATGTTAATGTTCCTAATGTCTTTTCAAATGTAATCTTGTCAGCCTTTATTTCATCATGGGCTGGAGTGAAATTATATGCTTTGTTAGAAAAAGTGGGGAAAAATCGATCTATTCAGATAAAGATTCTATTTTCCATAAACAAAAGATAAATCAACCTCCACTGCTTCCAACAGGGAACTACTTACGAGATTTAACTAATTAAATCAAGCAGAGGTGGGAGATCCCTATTTTCATTGATTTACGGCCTCAAAAATATTTGTATAAGGAGAGGGAAATTAAGACTGGGAATAATTAATTCACTTTCAAATTTCGCGGAATCACTTTAAATTGTCGTGCACGTCAAATTGTTAATTTTGGTCATTTTGTAAATTTAGTTAAACATAATTATGAAAAGAAAATCATTATAATGCTAATGATATCTATAGGAAGCCGCGATTCAAAATTATATCTAGGCCAGAAACAAAAACACATCAGAATGTGGCAAGTAAACGTAAATTTCATAATGAATTTGAAACACTTCCTTTCGGCTATAAAAGAAGAAGACTTAACAACTGCTATATCATTTCTCTTCTGTCACTAACTGATAATTCTTCTCTTCCTTCATCCTGCAACTTTCCTGCTGTCAGGTCACAGCAGAGCTTGGAAAGGTTATCTTGTCAATAGATTATTAATTCAACGTAAAACGATGTTCTCTAGTCATTTTAGAGAACTAGTTTGGTGCTGTGGTGTTGTGATACCTAAATTAACTAGTCAGATAAGTAATATTCGATTTCATTTTTGAATTCCTGATATGAATACTTTTAAATTTCAGGAAAATTCATTGTTAATTCTCGATGATCTTATGACAAACTAATGCTCACTTTTACAAAATTTGCACATCATAAGAATCTAAGTGTTATTGCTATAGTTCAAAATTTATTTCCAAAAATAAAATATGCACGTGATATATCATTAAATGCCCATTATATCATTGCGTTCAAAAGTCTCAGAGATAAGTTACAAATACAATATTTAGCAAGTTAAGTTATTCCACAATATTGTAAAGATGTAGTTCAAGTGTTTGAAAATACTACTGCTAAAGATCATTGATATTTACTTATCGATTTAACTCAGTCTACACCGGATGCTCTATGTCTCTGTACAAATATATTTCCCGATGAAACTATGCACATTTATGCACATGTGAAAGATATGAATAAACCAATTCAGATGAGTTGGCATCAAGTTGTCAAGCATAAAACATCATCTAAATGAGCTCGGTGCAATTTGTAAATGTAAGAATAAGAAGAATAAAACATTAGTTCAGAATGCACCTTGTGGTGTTATTCGAACTATTGCAGAAGTAGATAAAAGTGTTTTAAGTGGCAAGTTTAAACTCTTCTCGTCAAAAGCAAATATTGAGTCGACATAAGAAGACACTACGTGCACTATTTCCCAAACGATCAAGTTTAAAAAATAAACGTAAACTATTAATGCAAAAAGGTGGTGCTTCTCTGCCTTTATTATTAGCTCCAATCTTAAGTGCAGTGGCTGGAAGTTTATTTTGTCATTAAGATTTCTTCGCAATTTAAAAAATGGTACTCATTCCAGAAAATGCAGGTATGGAAATGTATTCCAGTATGACGTTTGTAAAGTCGCATCAAACACGTTTGAATAATGAAATTTTAAAACGAAGTGATCTTTCTACGGATGAAAAATGTATCAGCAAACATTACATCGTTATTTAGAATATACTCCACTCTCTCAGATACCAATTGTTTTACCTGTTTACAATTCTGAATCTTCAAATATGTTACCCATGATTCAGTATATCCTTAGTTCAGTACCAAAATCATTTGCTAAAAACACTCAAGTAATATTAAATCTCCTGCAGGCTTCGAATTGTATCAGTTGGGATCAAACTGGCGAAGTATCAATAGATAACAAAGGAATTCCAGGTTCAAATATTATTGATCTGATCAATGATGTGGTAAGAAGTCGAGAGACTCCTAAAAATCTAGTTCTCATTCAAGATTTTAAAGAATTATTATAAAACATTAATATTTCCTTAGAAATATTTGATTTTCAATTTGACCCAAGTTCTACTAAAATAGCAAACAGAAAGAAAAATTCTAGTAAATTAATAATAAAGAAAAACAAGAATAGCGTTAGTCAGGGAATAAAGAAACCTTTTTCTTCATTGTTTGAAATTTATAAAGAATACAAGAATTAAAATGTAACTTCATAAAATTTATTATGCGTATGCAGATTCAAATTCTTTAGGTAGTATCTCTAAGTTAAAAAAGAAAATTGGTCTTTCTCAAAAGAAAGTAAGAAATTGATTAGCTTCACAAGATACATACACTTTACATGCTCCTGCACTTAAAAATTTTCCCCGCAAGAAATATTATGTTAATGCGCCTAATGAACTATACAAATGGATTTAGCAGATATGCAAAACGTATCAAAATATAATAATGGCTTTAGATATATATTTTATGTAGATGCTTTTAGTCTTTATGCCATTTGTATTCCTGTTAAAAATAAAACGGTCCTGTCATGGCAAAAGCAATAGAATCAAAGTAAAGGAAAATTACCTCTACTTCATTGTCAAACTGATTTAGGAACAGAATATTTTAATCAACATGAAAAACATATTTTTCAAAAATATCAAGTGAATCATTATAGTGTACATTCTGAAATCATGGCTGCTTTCGTATAACGTTATATCTGTACTTTGAAGGAAAAAATATATAATTACTTTAATGCTGAAAATACTTATCGTTATATTGATATTTTGTAAAATATTTTAAAAAGTTATAATCATACAAGACATTCTTCCATTCAATATGCACCTGTACAAGTAAATGATTCTAATGTTAATGAAATTTTGGAAAGTTTATACGTGCAAGAAAAGAAAGATAAGCAGAAATGTAAATTTGTAGCCGGAGATTACGTTGGAGTCAACAAATATAAACATAAAAAATACCGAAAAGGTCTCGTAAAATATTTTTAGTTGATCAGTGAATGCAAAGTAATCCAATGACTTATAAAATTCGAGATTGGAATGGAGGACTTATAACAGGTTCATTTTATGAAAAGGAATTACATAAAGTATTTGTAGTAAAACAAAATTTATTTAATTGAAAAAGTATCAAAACTTAGAAAATGTTACATTTATGTCAAATGGTTGGTTATCCATCTTCTATAAATAGTTGGGTTGAACAGAAATTAGTTCAGTCGTAAACATGCTCTCTCAAAAACAAGCCGATGAGTTTTATGTTACCTTATCATCAAATGCTTGCAATAATATTTTCGTAAATAAAACAAGTTCGTATACTACGAAACTGTCAGACAAATCATTTAACGGGAAACTGGGTGGTAGGTTTATGTGGACTTTCTATTCCGTGGAGTTTTTATAATATTCAAACAAGTTATTATTCAAATAGGGGATAAAAATATAGGAGAATATACTATAAAATTTAGAGGCAGGTATTATGAATCAAT
Source organism: Lepisma saccharinum (assembly GCA_022664845.1). Taxonomy (NCBI): domain Eukaryota; kingdom Metazoa; phylum Arthropoda; class Insecta; order Zygentoma; family Lepismatidae; genus Lepisma; species Lepisma saccharinum. The sequence goes on along the minus strand of JAGDQP010029688.1, from coordinate 6,864 downwards.
ACATTCGGTTTTAGATATTATTCGTACGGCCTTATCTAAACAAATGGGAAAAGAATATGACGAGAAAGAAAATGTTGAGACATTTGACGATAGTCTTATTCTTAATAAAAGGTTTCATGATGCAAAAATGATTTGTGTTGAACGCATGATCAATCATAATCCTATAGTAAAGTTAAGTAAAGTATAGTAAAGCAAAAATTTATATTTTTAATAAACCAAGTGCTAAACATGAATATCTTTTCGCGATGAGTTCTGGTTTGCAAAATATTTTAAGATTTACTAACGATTCTAAATTGAATATGAGTATAGTTCACTTTTATCCCATGAATCCGAGAAAGATATCAAAGTTTATACATGTTCCAGCACATGTTCACACAAATCTTGATTATCTTATTCCTTCAAAAATAAATGTTTGTATTGATATTGTAAAAGATATGTGAAACTAATTCGATTAATTGGACTTCAAGATTATCATTACGGAAAAATAAAATTTGTTATTTTTTATTGTCCAGAATATGTTAAAGTTGTAAATAAATATTTGGATACTCTTCAAGTAGACTTAAAAGATCTGCACGGTTAAAAGTTACCATTTCAATTTGGAACTTCAAGCGTGACACTACATTTTAAAAGAAAATGATTTTTCAAAGTTGTAATTTTTATATTACACTTACTTCTAATGGAAGTATTCAAATTTACTCTAATAATAGTCTAATACTCTAATAACACATTTTGCAATATTCTTAATAATCAAATACATTTAAATGATTCGTGGGTGGTAGGATTAAGTGAAATTCATATTCCCTTAACGTGTGATATTATTATTTCCGGTCAAAATATAATATGGTACGATAATGTAAAACATAAAATACCACAGGTATATTACCCCACCGTTCAACATTTTCTATATGAATTGAATAAAATTAATTCAAGTATAAAATTTGAATATTCAAACGTTGTCCCTGTACATATTGATGATAGTATAAAATCTTTAAGTTCATCACCCATATTAGCAATACAATTAGGTTTTGAACCTAATATTAATATTTTAAAAGATAGCCGTATTCCTAAACAGCCATTTTTAGATATTGTATATCCCCATCAAGTGTTTGTTTATACAGATAGTATTCAACCTCAGTTTGTAGGTGATACAAAAGCACCTCTTTTACGAATTGTAGGTATGACCGATAATAATCGTGGGAAAGTACAAACCATAACTTTTCAGAATGTTCATTATTTTTCACTTGCAAAACTTTCATTTGACACTGTAGAAATACTCCTAAAAGTTCATGCAGGTCGAAATTTACCATTCGCATCAGGGACATTGACCGTAACACTTCACTTTAAGCGATCATCAAAATGAAATCCTATATAGTTATGCATAGAGGTAGAGGTATACCTTACTTTGGAGGACCTGTTTATCAACGGAAATATGGGATTGGGAGTTTATTTCGCGGATTGTTTCGATTTGCTATGCCATTCCATAAACAGGGAGCAAAAGCAGTAGGGCGACAAGCATTATACAGGAATACAGGAATACAGGAATACAAGTTGCGGGGGATATGCTGGAAAGCCGACCTATTAAGGAATCTTTAAAAGCACGGGTGCCAGAAGGAGGATCATCTTTAAGAACGAAAGCTGAAAATAAAGTCACTCAGTTGCTTAGTGGTAGTGGTAGAAGAAGGCCACGAACACTTAATGCTTCCGTACGTATTGGACCACAAAGTTTAAAAATACGACTTTTTGTAATAAACGGAAGAGTAGAGAAATTTTCAGTTAAAAACGTCGTTTCTTACACCTAAAAGTAATGAATGCTGCACGAATGAATTCGATTTAGTTTCTGCCCCATGACACAAACTGCTACTGAATCATCTCGAATGGTAAAGTTTCGACTAATTTCATCGCTTTCTTCTGATGGACCTATAAAATTTCTTGTGCCTGGAGATACCGCTGAATATATCCTTCCCACACATATTTATCTTTATGTCAAGTGTAAAGTATCAAGAGGAAATGGAGATAATTTACAAGTAGCAGCACAAGGACCACCAGTCGTTGTGGCAGATAATGTAGCGCCGGTGAATAACTTTTTACATTCATTTTTACCTAAGTCGATGTTTCTTCAAATGATAAAATTGTTTCTTCTTCAAATGCTACGTACCAATTAAGAGCATACTATCAAACTTTACTTAATTTTTCTGAAGATGCAAGCAAAACTCATTTAACCACTGGATTGTGGTATAAGGATACTGCAGGGTATTTTATTAGTCCCAATTAAAATAATGCTGATTATTATAAAAGAAAATATTTGGTTGCTTGTAGCGCTTCCATTGATATGTATGGAGGACTTCATACAGATATTTCAGGATGAAATCGAGTTCTTCCAAATAAAGTCAATGTTCGTATAAAATTAAGTCGTAGTAAAGATGCATCGTTCTTAATGGCAATTGAAAATTCTACATTTAAAAGTAAACTGGAAGAGGTTATTCTTTATGTTCGTCGAATTAATATTTCTGCTGATTTAGCTTTACAAGTAAGCAGTTTTATTACTCATGATACAGCAAAATTACCACTGACTAGAGTTGAAACAAGAGTACGATTCATGCAAATGTTGATTCCTATAATCTTGATAATATATTTCTAGGAAATGTACCAAAGGATCTCATTATAGGTTTTACTGCAAATAGTGCATTCAATGGAAAATACTATGAAAATCCCTTCCACTTGCAAACTTATAATATTAATAAGTTGCAAGTACAAGTTGGTTCCCAATTTGATCCCCTCACCCCTCTTCGGATTTTCTAATCAACTATACGTTCAAAATTATCACACCCTGTTCTCTGGAACTGGTATATTTCTGGAACACGGGATATTATTAAGGATTCTCCCGTTAATCTCCGAATTGGGTTCAGTCAAAATCTTGCACAATCTATGTCATGCATTATTTACGCTCAATTTGATTCCCTTATACAGATCGATAAGGATCGAAATGTATATACGGATGTAAAATTTAAAATTTAGTTTAGTTTACGATCAGTCATGAGAACTGTCGTACACTTTTAATCCTTCGATGATAATGAAGAAAATAATTTCATAGTCAAAGAATTAGCCATAGTTAATGTAGCAATGTGTTTCAAAGTTGGATATTTCAACCTCCATTTCCAATAGAAAAAAATATTCCTAGTTTAACATGCAAATAATTATTTAAACCAGCAAGTATTTGGTCTAGAGTGGATAGAAGGCGAAGTTGAATACAGCGAAGTTAAAAACATAGTTACCAAGTATACCTCGCACAGTCATTGTGTATTCACTCACGGCAAAGCACGCCAAATATATCTAGGGTTTCTTCTACAAAGAACAGGGATTAATTTGGAAGAGATACATTGTCCAAAATATAATGCGTTTTCATTTTTATCACAAAATTGTGTTCATCATTTATTTATTTATTTGTGCACCTTCAACAAAGATGTACATCTCCAGTTAAAGAAGGCATATACAGTTTACTATTACAAGATACTGTAATACAAAAATAAATTAAAAGATAGAAATAAGAATACAAATTTACAACTTGATATGCTTGAGGTAAGGCATCCGGCTGAAAAAAAATGACAAATCTTCGGAATTCAAGAAGATCTGCCATTTAGGTCCTCGATGCCACCTCATTCTTTCAATAACATTTTTTTCTTCATCAGTTTACAAGTTTTCGTTGTGCTTTAAAAGAATCATCAGTGTACACATACTATATAACTTATTATCATTTACGTTGTTTATTCTACCTTAAAACAGAACAGTGTATGAACCAACACCAGTAAGTGAAAGTGAAAGGGGAAATGATTCAAATGTGGACTGATCAGATTTTAAAACTTGCGCTTCAGGACTGTAGTAGTGCAACTACGCTTACTGGAATTTATTCAGTGGGCACTTTACCAAAACAAGTTGAATATCCGGCAGTATTTATATTAAATTTGAGTGCCTAAAGTTCCTCGAGAACTCACTGGACTGCCATATATACTAATAAACATTGACGGGGCCGTTATCTCGATAGCTTTGGAAATAATCCTACTAAACCAATTTTAAAATTTTTAAAACGAAATTGCAAATTATACGATGTAAATAAAACTCAAATTCAACATAAAGAATCTATTCTTTGCGGACTATTCTATATATTTATTTCATTGTGCTAGGGAAAAATATAATTTCTACTTTTCACACTACCAATCTTCAAGAAAACGATGTGATTGTAGAATCTCTTGTAAGAAATATTATAAAACGAAAAGAAAAATGCAAATGAAGTTTTTTTCGTATAAAGGTAAAATCAAATCTTTTATTAAAAAAATCCATGAATGAAAACAAAAAAGGAAGAGTGTACAGAAATATATTTATTTTATAATTATGCATTTCTTTTGAGATGATTCAAAATGTTAATGAAGGCAGCAAAAGGCAGCTTGAGTTAAATAAATGGTAAGTATTGCGCAATATTGTGCAACATAAGATTTTACACAACACAAAAATATTATTATACAGAATTTAAAACCTTTCAAATATACAAAAATTCCTGTAAACATCAAGAGGGCAGAAAGAATTCACGAACACTTGCTATGCGGCAAATATCGAAAGAAACATGTTCTATCTTGTCTAGAGGATCAAAGAATTTTTCTCTCTTGAATAGAGCACCAGAGGTGAAAAACAACGAAAAAGTTCGCTTCGAACCTAATAAAAATATCAACCAATTGGCGCCATGTCAATCAAAGACCAGACAAAAAGAGGAACCTCCTCCCTAGCAGTACCACTGCGATACAACTCGTTCCCCCTCCCCGATCACTGTAGGTGGGAGTAAAGCAAAAATAAACGAACATCTGCACAGTCAGATTAAACCGAGAATCAGGGTAGATGCGAAACTATAAAAAACGAACCGAGAATAAAACACTAAGTTCCTTCTCTTCTAGAACACCAGAGGTGCGATACGAAGAAAAAATTCAAACAAACAGCTCTGCGCATGCGTCAATTGTGATCTCCAAACATCGAAAGATATTGCAGAAAATTAGTTGAGCACCGAATCTTAAATGTGTAAGACATATCAAGTGTGTGCATCACGACAATGGCGAATGCATTCTCCGTCAAAATAAAATAATGAAACCCGCCCCCAAATAAATCAAAGTCCTGAATAAAAATCCATATACTACATTAAATGTATTCTTCCACATAGCGTTCTATAATTTTCGCGATGGGCACTTTATACCGGGTTTCACGGGAGCAGGGCGGACGATTGAAGCAAACCATAGTGACGCCGACTCGGGGTGGGCGACGGGTCCTATCATAGTTTGCGAGTCGGCCAACAAATAACAAAATGGCGGAAGACAAATTTAAAAACAAATAATTAAAAAAAATCATTGATTAATACATATCTTCTCCATTATTACATATACAACTCCATAGTTCTCGGACACCTTCCTTGCCCCTCTGCCATCTCTCTGCAATCACCACAACCTGCTACATATATTTGTATAGGCCATAAAACCGGTTTGAAATGGTAAGGATGTTACACCACTGCTAATGGGGACACCTTTGAACACTTTGTTTGACAAATTTAATCTTGCTTCCTCACACTCAGAGAATTTGTTCAGAGAGATAAATACCATATGTATGGGAACATACACAGCTCACCGAAGAAAATGACGTACTTCATTGTCACCTTTAAGCAAGAACAGGAACTGAGAGGCTATGGTTTAAAGGTGCCCTCCTAGGGGAAAGATTTGAACAATGGTGGGGTAGCTTTCAACATGGGGAAGTTTTGAAGACATCCCTAATTTTATTACAAGATCATTTAAATTCTTCTAGATACAAATACGGAAGCAGAAGAAAGTAAACTAAATTTGTATTAGTCATACAAGGAATATGAAATACGCAATTGTTAATAAACTTTGAACTTACTTGCTTTTTTCTTTATTGGTGTTATGAGGATTTCATAACATTTAGGCTTGCATAAACTTTGAACTCGTGCAAATTTTGTCAAACATTTTACACATAGCCTAACTCAAATGCTTTTACGCTGTCAGTATGTTGCAATCTATTTTTTCTTCTCAACGCTAAGTTTTAGCGGTAAGGACACAAGCTCTTGTTCAAATCAACCCTTTCTTTTTGTTCAAACCTACCCCACTACGTCCAATTACGCACATTTTGTTATTATGGGAGAAAGAGAAGGGTTACCAGAAAGCAACAAGTACACTTTAATGCGTGAAGGAGTGCATTTTCTTCGTAAGTAAATATGGAAAAATATTATACAGTTCTCTTCTCTCCAGAAGCTTACAATCTCTGAGATGAATTTTTACTTTAGTACCCAGAAATTACATCATGTACCATACGTCGTCAGGTAAGGCACAGAAATGATAAAAAACAAATGATAGCTGTGTGGAATGATATTAGCAATTTATAAATGTGGACAAAAAAATTTCATTTCATAAATTAAAGGATATTTCCACTGTTCTACGGTACCGGCCCCCCTCCCCCGTTCAAATGCACCGTCTCTCTCATTATAGTCTCTGTACCTTTTCCTTAAATTCTTAAAAGCTAATCAGTCTCTAACATATACGGACAAATTACATTTTCATATAACGTAATAGGGATAAAAGTGCTTGACTCAGAATCACTCTTGAGCCATCAACCCTGCTAAATTTTATATAATTTATTTCACTTTGTAATTTTCAATTTTGAAACACTTTTCTCAATTTCTTATGAAACTTGTAGTCTTGGACTTATATCCTTTATATTATTATTGTTTATTGTTATTATAGTTTCTGTGTTTCTATATTCTTCATTAACTGATATGCAGTAAGCTCTAGTTAGATTAGATTTCATTCAACCTCGACGCAA
>JAGDQP010029687.1:0-23180 GCA_022664845.1 Lepisma saccharinum | reverse complement strand
AAGAGAGCGTTGTTTAAAACCAGAATTACCACTATCAGCCACACTGTTCATATGACCGGCAGTATCTTTAAACCACATTACCATCTGAAGATGAATTGTTTTTGCATTAGCGTTATAATTCAATAGATTTTCAATATACGAGCGGTATGGATATGTATGTGAGGAATAGGAAATTAGTTGATTATTCAGATATATTTGTACCTCGCTGAACATAGAGCTGAGAAAATCATTTACAGGCCCAATTTTATTATCAGATCCATCAGTTTTAGTAATTTTAGCCTTAATATGTAGCATTGTATGTGGTAAATCAATATAATCATCACCGTGGCCGGGGGCTACAAACTCTATCGGAGCACTATCAGCTATTGACGCCACCGGCTTATACGGTGGCGTCAAGCCACCGTATAATATAATACTATAATACTGTATATAATACAGTATTACTATTATAATACTATAATACTATAATACTATGTTTTATTACCTATAATACTCGTTTGAGCGGGCAGACCTGCAAATAGATCTAATTCTGATTTCGTACACTCACACTGCATTTTTGTTTTTCTGATATTAATACACTCAGTTTATTTTTATAATACCATATTACGTCTAGGAAAATGTAGTTTTACACATTGCCATATTGGAAAGCAAGTGGATTACCAGTGCTATCTCTTAATAATAATTTGATCAAACTGTTTACGTTGTACGGGGACATAATGAGGATTTTCAAATGCACATAGCTAGCGCTACACTCTTTAATATTTCTATTTATAATACGCAGGAGCAACAGTATCACCTAACAGCTGAGGTTCCACAATGTCAGTGTAAATATACATGTGTACGTGTAGCGATTTCTGTAAATCAGGCGGATAACACGCATGATGGACAAATGCGATACTCTCGTGCTGCATATGATCAAAGCCTAGTATTTTGGCTAATTCGCTTAATAGCCGTGCTCCTCTTACACTCTCGTCATCTTTTCTTACTCTACTGACCTCAATGCGTTTTACCGAAACTAACTTTTAATTGTAAATTCAATTCATCGCTTTTATAGTTAATTTGAGATAGAATATCGTCAACATGACAATAATGACCGGGCATTATTTTAGTTATCTTCCAGCTTTCTTTATCCGTGCCCCTGTAATAGATATTATAAGTATATTTCGATACATTCTGAAATGATCCTGTATAATGTACCTCGACAACAGCTGTTTACCACACACCAGCACAAAAGGATACTAGTTTTGTAGTATAACATGCGAGAGTATTTTGCAGGAAATATTCCATAGAACTATTACTGGGTAGTGTGAAGTAAAAATTAGTACACTCCACTAGTATCTCTCTTCTTCGTCCTTTTTTATACCACCACCACCTGTTTGCTTATTTCTACGTCTTCCTTTCTTACCAACACCTCACGAGCTTTGTTCTTTAAATTACTTTTTGCTTCCTGCCAGCGTGATTTTAAAGCTTTTTCAACGGGTCAATTACTATCTAGAACATCGCGGGCTACATTAAGTCCAGTACGTAACAGTTCTTTACCAACAGTTTTTGCACCCTGTTTTATTAATGGAAATACAGTACGGAATAAACCACCTAAAATACTACCAATACCATATCCTTCCTTGTATTATGCACCTCTATATACATTATATCCACTGCCCGCTTGATGAGAATAATATTGCAAATAAGGATCATTCATTATTTTTTGTTCTCTTATACACAAATATAACACTAGTTTATACTATTGTATTATTATTGTTACCACCCTTTTTCAGGCATAGAAAAAGGTCTTATTTCCATTTTATAACCACACACACCTACGTTACCTCTTAAGAGCGGACAATATGGACTCCACCGTTTATACTCTTTCAAGGGAATATTATAAGATTGCCAATTACCTAATTCTAAATTACAAAATGCACATCTTACAATATCAGGTAATCTATCAAAATAAAAACCACACTCTGCAAGTTGACGTGGTGTTACTTTCCATTGCCCCTGTCTTTTAAATGTTGCTAACCGTTCGTTAAATAGGATACAGGAATCCATGAATTAAATGAAGCAGGATAACCCCGCCAACGAACAAGTATTCGTTTACCTCTAGATTAAAATTGCATATATTTCATAAACTTCGGGCAGTGGAACCGCCTGTATTCATAAAATGTACCATTAATTACGTCACCATTTAAATCCTCTTATACATAAACCACTTTCTTTTCCCTACAGTGTATGTGTTTTATTTTAAATATTTCCAACGTCCAATTTTCTTTCTACCCTTTTCCAAAATGTTTCGCCTCAGTAATTCGCACAGTATCACCTTTATGTTTTTTTACCTTAACACTAGCACTAGTCGGTTTCACCAGTCTATTCCACACTTGTTGAAACGTATCTTGATTCACAAGAACGGATGGTAGTTTATGTCCGGCCTAGAATTATACCCCTGAACTATTTTCGCCAATACATCAATATAACGATGTGTTTTTTAGAAGTAAAGGTATTTCCACATTCTTTGCTTCAGATTGTGATTTACACGTTCTACAATGCTTGCCTTAATATCTGAGTTTTCGGCTGTGAAAAAACTAATATTATGTTTTTTGAGGAACGTTTGAAATGTTTTATTTAGAAACTCTGTACCTTTATCTGTTTGTAGACATATGGGTCTACGTTGTGGGGAAGATGCAAATATTTTCTCGAATACATCTTTAATATGTTCACGTGTTTTACTGCGGACCAGTACTGCCCAAGCATAGCGACTAAATAGATCAATCACTGTTAAAATATACCGGTAGCCGTCATTATATTTTTGGAGACTGTAAATCAACCAGGTCCGCTTGCCACTGATCGTCGATGTTAAACACAAGATAGGGGATGCGTTGAAAATGTTTTCGCACTGGTTTCTGCAATGTATATGCCGGTTGTACTTTTAACCACTCTTTCACTCGTTGTAAAGATATTTAGTTATAGCCTTCCATAACGCCTGAGTCGCTGAAAACGAAGCATGATGTGCTGGGTTGTAGTAGATATTAGACAACTTCTTCATAGTTATTAGTTGCACCAACCTACAGCTTTACCTTTACGTGATGGTCCCGGCTCCCCCTCTTCCACCTCTCTTTTCGGGAGAACGGCAGCAGCAGCAGCAGTCAGTTTTCTTATATACTCTAGACGTTGAGGGTTACCTATATATTCAAAGGGTATATTTGATTTTGCTAATAGTATAGCAAAGGGTTCCCAACCAGTGTGTGGAATATTTTTCTTACGACACCTAACAAAAGCAGCCACTGAACCTACTATATTAGCTCCGTGGATTAATTTACCATATATATACGAGATTAAGGTTACCCCATGCATCCCAATGAATATTTTGTTTTTGTTTTAATTTGTGTAGTAGAGACCTTTCTTTACGGCGACAGGCTTCGGGGAGCTAGATATTATATCATCATCGTCCTCGCTCAAATCCTCCACCACCTCATGATTCTTTGCGGGTGTGGTGGGTTTTTTAACAACATATAAATTATTTTGTAACACCTCTCTGTATTGTACCCAATTTTTCCTCTACACTCATACTCTAATTAATTAATATTTGTTTCATCTCATTATCGAGATTTGAAATAGTCTGATAATGATGTAATTTTTCTGGCGAGATTAAAATAAGTTTTTTTTGCATGCTGCATTATTTAAACAGACTAGACAGTATGCCTAATAGAATAGGGGCAAGCAATGATTTGAGAAGCATCACCTTTTTGTACAATTATTAGTTTTTTCTTTTGTTTCAGCGTCAGTCCTTTCTTTACCAAATACCTAATTTTATATTTCCGCAATCTATTTTTCTCTTTTTTATTTAACGGAACATTTCCTTGCAATACGTTATAGGAACATTCAAAAATAGAACGAATTAATTCGGAATCTGCATTTTGTAACAATGCCTTACGTACTTTAGGTTTTGCCCTTGCCAGAAGACTTAGTATGTGTGCACTGTAGTTATTAATCATTTTCCTCTACTACTATTATTACTCTCGTGGTTATTATATAACATATTGGAGTTATTTTAACGGCACATATACAGGAGTTGGACAATAAATATAAAACGTTTGAAAAAGTGTGAAAATCATACCTAGTATGGTGTGGGGCCTCCTTTTGCGTCCAAAACAGCTTGGATCCGACGTGGAATGGACGTATACAGCTCCTGAATCGTGGTGTGTGGAATGTTGTACCATTCTTCCTCCAAAACATGCTCCAGTTCCTTAAGGGATGATGGTGGAGGGTAATGAGACCGAACACGCCTTTCTAACACAGACCACAATGGCTCAATGATGTTCAGATCTGGTGATTGTGGGACCCAGGGGAAGTGTGATAGCTCATGGTCATGCTCCTCAAACCATGATGCACCGTTTTTGCAGCGTGACAAATCATCTTGGTAGATGCCATCACCATCCGGGAACAATGTGTGGGCCATGGGTAGAACCTGGTCCCTAAAAAGGCCTCATACGCCTTAGCATTCATCATTCCATGCAGGGCTATGATGGGACCTGCAGAAAACCACGATATCACTGCCCATAATGTAACAGAACCACCCCCATGCTTTACAGTTGGGCGCAGACAGTTTGGATCATAGGCCTGCGACGGTGTTCTCCATACGTAAACACGACCGGTTGTTGAAAACAAGGTGTAGGTCGATTCATCGGAATACATTACGTGTTTCCACTGATCAAGCGTCCACTCCTTGTGGTCCTTGCACCACTGGATACGCCGCTTCGCATTTACTGTTGTGACAAGAGGTTTGGCGATCGCGGCACTGCCATGCATTTTCATTTTATGAAGTTCCCGTCGCACTGTTTTTGATGAAACCGGGTTCTGTAGGCCGGAATTGAGTTCAGACGTAATTTTCATTGTAGTGTTCTGCTTTTTAGCTGCTACAATCCGTTTTAATGCCCTCCTGTCCCTATCGGACAGGATTGTCTTTCGACCACTGTTGTGCTTTGCAGACGTTGTTTGCCCATGCATTGTGTATGCCCTCGTGACATTGGACACAGTGCCTGTCGATACCCCCACAATGGTCGCCAATGTTGTCACTGAAGCTCCAACCAGACGGGCACCAACGATCATGCCTCTTTGGAAGTCTGTCAGGTCGCCCATTTTACCTCACCACTTGCACACCACGACACTCACAGGTGAACTGGGTACTGCTGCCGGAAGAGGAAGGTCCACATGACACATTGAAAACAAAACACGATCGGCAACCGCAATACGTGGTGTACAGTGGCGGGCCACGCTTACGTGTCCTGTATGACGTGTTTTTTGTCCAACCCCTGTATATACGTCTTGTGGGGTATCGTTGAACAGGTCTTGATGAATAATCTACAAATCAATAGAGTTTCTCGATAGCTCTCATAAAAGACGAGATTTGAATTTTTGAAAAAAAAACTTCGAGATCTACCTCAGCGTGTAGGCCTTCCGAAAGGGATTTTTTTATATTCAATCCGAATATAAACATTAACCCTAATTACGAAAATAGGGTATTATAGCTACAGTTTTTTGCTGTTTGAGTCAGCGACTAAAATTTCATATATACGAGGTTTGAGGCATAAATACTGTTGTTTTTAAATTAAAACAATTTAATAATATTTTTTATTTTCAGATTGAATATAATAAATGTTGAGGGTTAATTACAGTAATAGGTTATTATAGCAAATAATTCCTTGCGTTTTATAGCAGGACTGCTAAAATTGTGTTGAAGAAAACTAATAGTCTGTTATAAAAGCAGCCAAACCCTTTATAGCTATATATTGCGATAGAATATTCAAAGTGAATATTTTGGTGGTATTATTATTATTATGGGAACGTTTAATATAATTAGCGAATCTCGTCAGTATCAAACGGTTTAAGGATAACGGAACGCTTATAACAGTCGAAATAAAATCGCCACCCACTGGTGAGAACCCCATAACCTGGGTTGAGAATCGATAAGAGATTTAGTAGATCGTTTAATGGTCGATGTACTTTCGCATCAGGAAGTAGGCGTTACGTTCATTAATTAGAATCACCCAGATAAACTGTTTTATTTATCGTTTAGATCAGCAAGGAACATGAGCGGGAATAATGTTTGGAGCGCGCTGGAAAAATAATCCAATCCAACACCTCGTTCCTGTACCAGGATCGTTTTGTGGTTTATTTCCACCACGTCGAACTACCTACGGGCGAGGGTTATATGAAACAAAATTTTGCCACCACATCAGAATATTTAGGGCGCAGCCGTGGAATAGTGCGTATTAAAAACAGTAATAGTAGCTGTCTAGCCCATGTCCTGGTTGTCGCAGTAGGCCTAGTCGATAACCCTGATAATAAAAAGGAACAACATAAGTTTCCCAATCAGTATCGAAAATTTATGAGAAGAGAAGTGTATGTGTTATGCCAGAGGGCCAGGGTAGATTTAACTAACGGTGGTGGGGGTATACCTGAAATGAGGAAATTTCAACAGCACCTAGCTGCGTATAAATGAACCGTATATGATGGTCTGTCTGGCGAGAAGGTACTATTTGAAGGCACCTCTGGTGGTAAACAAATTAATATGGTATACACCAACAACCACTATGATGTAATTACTAATCTGACAGCGGCATTCTCGTGCAATTACTATTGTGCGGAATGTCATAAGAAATTTTGGCAGAAAGAGCGCCATGCGGGGGAGTCGTTGTGTTGTATATGTCTAAATAAAATGTCATTCATCCCACCACCGGCGACAGTGTAATTTACTCTAAAGAGTTTAATAGGTGTTTTACGGCGCGGAGTGCTTTGCAAACCACCAATGTGATTCATTATGCAGCACTGCGTGTATGTAATATGTGCCTCAAAGCCTATGTAATCAAAAAAGGGCGAAACCTACACGTTTGCACGGAATCATTCTGCACTGTATGTCGCAGTATGATGCCCCCGGTCATTTATGCCATATACAGCCTAGCCCCGCATATGATTGTTAATATTCTATGATATTGAGTGCCGGCAGGAAATGGAAGTAGCGGGTGGAATGTCAGAGCATGAAGATAATTTGGTGGTCTGCCAGCAGTGGTGTTATATGTGGTGGTAATGAGGCGTGTAAGCTCTGGGGTACAAAGCAGCACATATTTTACGGCGCTGCATGTATTGAGGAATTCTTGGGATATCTATCTGCGAGAAGAGTGGGCATTAATAAAATCATATGCATAGACCATAATGCCAAGGGCTACGATGCCCACTTTATCCTGCGGAGCATGATGCTCAAGAAAAAGTGGACACTACGAGTCATTATGCAGGGCTGTAAAATTATGTGTCTGGAGTACCTCTTCTTAAAGTTTAATGACAGCCTAAACTTTCTTCCCATGGCGTTAAGTAAACTAAGCGAGGCATTCGATTTTACCCACGGCTAAGAGGCACTTTCCCCACTTATTTAACACGCTTGAGCGAGCCCTGACCGGTGTGTGGGTGGTAGATGAGGTGAGAAAGGCTGTCCAGAGAGGTTACATGGTGCTCGAGAAGCACTTGGTGTGCGAGTACGAGGTCGTAATATACGACCCCGAGAAGAAAGAAGGTTCTTCACCGAGTATATTAACTTGTTCATGAAGGTGAAGACGGAGTGTAACGGGTGGCCTGCAGGGTGTGGCAGCGAGGAGCAGAAAACGGTCTTCGTAAAAGAATATTACGAAAAAGAGGGTAACCAGCTGGATTACGATAAAAAAAAAAGAAAGATCCCGAAAAAAGCATTGCCAAAGTTGCGCTAGACTCGCTGTGGGCTGTTCGCACAGCGTGAAAACTTTGATCTAAAAACCATTATTACAGAGCCCCAGGTATATTTTGATAAACTGACCCCAACACCGTGGTGAAATCGTGCATTGCAGTAGGCGATGAGATTCGTCTGCTGAATAGGACGGTCGACGACAGTGTTTGGGTAACCCTGAAAAACACAAACAGTAATTGCGACATATAGAACAACACATACCAGGCTTGAGCTATACCGCGATTTAGACCTACTCAGGGAGCGAGTATTACATTACGATACCGATAGTATAATATATATTCACATGGACGGCTGCCCAGACTTAGATATCGGCAGTGGTGGATTTCGGTTTCATTTCTTGGCCTGGCCCACTGCTCCGAGGGGGTACATTTTTGGATCAGTATAACGGTTCATTACAGAATAATAATTATTATTATTATCATTTGTTCCGCTATGCGTTTGGAAACTTTTGGTCTACCCCGGCGAGGCCAGTACAGGGCCGGAATCCACTCCTGCGCCCTCTAACTTCCCCAGAAATTAAGCTCTAGTTCTAACAGATATTCAAAATCACTTACATATATGAGTAGCTTACTCTTCCTGTCTTGTTTTTCATATCTTCCAATGGACTAGACACTAGGAGTTTTATTATTTCCTGCTGAGAAATAAGCTCAACAATGGATTAAATTTGGGCTCAGCAATAGACTTCACCCGAATAGGCGATGTGACCGAAATCCAGAAAAAGTTACAAAACTATGCCAATATGGTTATAACGATTTTCTATTAAAATAAATTTCTCGTAAGACATGAATTTTTACACTTACCCGATTTCTTTTTAGTTGTAACTGATAAGATTTTTCCCTTCCATATTGTTCCATATTTTTTATTACTTCCAGGACCACTCTGCTGGAAATAAATTTGTTAGAAGCATTTTCTTTCATTTTCTCGTGTAAAATTTGAAGTTACGACTTCCCTTTCGTTATAGGGTGTTGCAAAATAACAAAACTATTTTACGGGATTCCTACCATGAAAATTTAAAAAAATGATAAATGCTTTATTTCAACGATATAGACTTCCAAAAGCGTGAGAAAATGAGCTCGAGCTTGATATTTCCAATACCACTAAGAATTGAGACGTCATGGTACTCTAAAATACTTCAAACCTACGGTTGCTATATTTCAAGTGAAAATCCGGGGCGCTACCAATTTACGAAACTCTTTGAAATGTGCAAAATAAAAAAGCTAAACATTTAACTTTCCATTCTTGTGTTAAAAACTATGTCAATTTTATATCCAACATTCCCTATCCCGTTTCCATATCCTGACGCCGCTCAGCCTGTGTCGAGGATAGAGACATCGCAAAATGTTCACTATTGTTGTCGGAAACGAACAACAAAAAGAGGGTATATTAGTCTTGAATTTAGCGACATACTTGGCGCTTTTCTTGTGAAAATAAATATTTAAAACCAATAAATGATTTTGAATGAACTTCTAAATGGTGGAATATGAAAGGAATTCGAAGGGGAATAAATGTAACTTCTTTTCCATTTGAAACTCATACCTCCTGCTCTAAACTGCCTTTGGCAATGTGAGAAGCACTGTATTATGACACCGATTGGGTTGTGTTTTCATGAGAAAATTCAGCTTGGTTTGTTCATACAACTTCCTTTCTTTCCATTCATTATTTCCAGTGTGGGGAAAGGCTCTTCAACGTCTGCAACCACCAAACTTACGCGGTCATACAATTCTTTATGTACATCGCAGTTGTGGTAGTGCTAGCACCATTTTGTCCTGTTATCTCTCTCTCTCACACACAATCTTATCACTCATTTCTTCTCTTTTTTCGGGTTCAGAGGGATATATCTGCAGGGCGCTGATTGGCAACGTATTGCAAAATTAATGGCTTCCATGGAGAGGCCGGCAGAGGGCAAAAGAAGTTAGTGAACGTCGAAGGAACCTCTAAAGTCCGAATTGTCATTTGCTTTCAGTGAGTTTGATAGTGAAAGTGAAGAAATTTTACAGAGGCTTCTTTGTTTTGTAACGGGATTACAAATGTTGGCTGTTTGACCAGAGTGTAAAATTCTTCCAGCTTCTGCGAGATTTAATGCACGTGTGGTTTCAACCATCGTTCCCAAACACTAAACTGGAAAATATAATAAACTTCCCATTTCATTATGAATGTGAAATTTTCAAATTTATTTTGAATCGCCACTTACTGAGCGTATACGGTTAAGTGGAATGTTGTGGATCATTCGTGTGATAAATTCATTTTTAGAACAAGTATGAAAACACTATTTGATATATTACACCCCTAAAAGGGTTGCAATAATGCATCAGGGGATGTTGGGGGTGTTAGGGCCTTAGGAGTGTGTGGATAAATCACTGGCTTAAATTGCATGTGGGAGATAATAGGACAAGGTTTCTTGCAAGAGGGGCCGAAAATTCTAATTACACCACTCGCAATAGCATGCGGAACATAGTTTGAAACAGGAAAGGACTTTTAAACAAAATGCCCTACCCGGGAAACGAAAAAGCTAGTGCTAGTGGGTATTGTGGAGCGTGGCTTCCAAATACACCTTTCAAGGTCCTTCTATACCGTTCATGGTAGTAGGCCCCCAAAAACTTGTAAAGGCCTTTAGGATACTGATGGACCTGTTTCAGGAAAGTACTTGTCAATTTTCACTCTTCGGTTTTCATTTTCAGAGGGCTGTCACAAGACCGCAAACCCTCCACCAAAATATTTATGTGTACTGTCGTTTGGTTGCCTAGTTTTGGGAGTCAAAAGTTTACTAACAATTGAATATTGCCTAGTATAATCACACTCCTTGCACAAAATGATAGAACAGTGACTGAATGAGAACAAGGGTTTGTGGCGGAAGGTAAGCGCTCTTGAGACAGTCTTCGGGAAATGCAAACTGAAGAGTGAAAAGTTGGCAAGTACTTTCGTGAAACAGGCCCCAGGTCTCATAATACAAAGTTTTAATAAAGTAAATATTGCGCCTTAAAATAGTATGAATGTATTAAAGCCTTGTGCATTTATCATTAAACATTGCAAACCGCTTCTAGCGATCTGTAAGACACAGTAGTTATATCACTAACACTACCTCCATGTATAAGTCTTGTGTGTGAAAATTGCTAATTTTAGACTCCCGACAAGGCCCTAAAGCCACAAGTGGTAGCAAAAGTGGAGTAAGTGGTCTTTATTGGGTAACATTACGCTTCCAAGACAAAAGGACCGGAGCGGGTGAGGGGGCACGTGGGAATTTCTGCGTTTCCGACCATGCCAGACCGCCCCTGGTTTCAAATTTCCTGGAGCCTTCAAAAGTATCTTCGGAGCTGTAGAACTGTTCTACGGAGAGGTTTATCTGCAAGAAACCCTGACCAAACACAAAGCTAGCGGACATGACAATGCTTGTGAGAATTTTGGCACTGACAGGGACTAGCCTACGTATTAATAACTTACTTTAACATTCAGATAATTAAATTTTAGTTAGACCGATTCTATAAAGTAATTTTTGTTTATCCACAGAACAAAACGGGTTTAACAGAGTACAGGAATTTAGCCTGGCCCGGCCAGGCCCGAAAACCACCCCTGGATATCGGGTTTATCTGGGCTACTGGAAAAAACGAGTTAAGCACATACGGGGCCGACGCATATATCAGAGAGTATTGTGCCGGGGGATCTAAGTGTTACGCCTACGATATGCTAAATCCGGCCAGTAATAAGAGTAACTCTAAATAATAATACACTGAAACATTAATTTCGAGCAGATGCGGGACATGGTTGTAAATAATCTTCCAGCGGTTAATATCCCCACGGGTCGCCAAATTGCACGAACCACCGATCATAGAGTAATTACCAAGCCGGACACTAGCAAAATATACCAGGTTGCATCTAATAAAAGAAAGCGTGTGCCAGACTGTGACACTCTTCTCTATGGCTATAAAAGAAAACGAATAGAATAAATAAGGTATTATTTTGGTGTATATTTCGCCTGTATATAGAAAAAAATGGACAAGCAAATTTTAAATCGAAATATGCGTCGGTCTTGCATGTGATGATGGTGATGAGGGTACATTTTCGGTTGTTATTAGTGTATGTAATTACTATGCATATACACTTGTCACTTAATGAGTGGTATAATTTTAACTCAACTGCAGCGACTGCCCCCAGAATTTTCTCTTAGTGGTAATTACGATGTATTATTATCAGATAAGCTTAGAGGTATTCGCCAGTGTTTTATTCTTCCATCAGATGACAATAATGGCCAGGTAAATTTCATCTTTACTTGCCGTGTATTCAGCAAGCAATATCTACATGTGCGTGGGCGAAAGAATATGGTGAAAAGGGTTTAAACAATTCCTGAATCGCAGTGGAAGTATTGACATTTGTAAATCGTAATAATAATATTTTATTATATTCCTAATTCGTTCTGTCGTATATTAGAATATGGAGTGGCAGACACCTTTTACATGCATTATAGCCGGCCCCACGTCATGCGGGAAATCATATTTTGTCAGTACATTTATTGATCACTACAGTAATTTATTTTAAAATATAATATGATGTTATGGTGAGTGACAAGCTTTATACGAGGCTTTACCGGGGTGTACCTTCAAAAAGGGTTTACCCTGTATAGATGATTTTTCCGCGGACACTGGGCCTCATCTTGTTATAATTGACGATTTAATGCGTGATTGTAATGACCAGATTGTAGACTTCTTCACGAAGGCTAGTCACCATCGTAATCTAAGTGTTATGTTCCACCAGGCAAGAAGTGTGCGCGATAACTCCTTAAATAGTGACTACATGGTACGTTTTAAAAATCCCAGAGATCGGGCTCAAATTAATTATCTTGCCCGTCAGCTGTATCCTAATAATACAAAATTTATACTAGAGGCCAACGATGACGCAACTCGAGATGCTTATGGTTATTTACAATTTGATTTAAAACAAAATACTGCTGACGACCAACAGGTTGGAACAAATGTTTTCCCGTTGGATTCTTTTAATTATGTACAGTATATATATACTATGGTGAGTCATATGTTCGTAGCGTTGGGTGGCCCCGATCACTCGATGCAGAAAATTATGTGTAACGTGTAGAACAGATGAAGGTGGTGGTGCCAGAGAGCGCGTCACGTGTCTGATCACAGCGCTAACGGTGTGTGGGAGGAACTACGCGTTGAATACACAGTTGGCAGGACAATGGCTGAGGAGAAACTTGTGTGTCGGGTGCTTCTGCGCCATTACTGGAAAAAGGGGTTTAATGCAGCAGCTGCAGCCAAGGAAATTTGTGCCGTTGAATGTGAAGGTAGTGTCTACCCGTCCACAGCTAGAAAGTGGTTTCAACGTTTACGGTCTGGTGACATCAGTCTCGATGACAAACCCAAGAATGGATGCCCTGTGACAACGGATATCGATGCCCTCCTGAACGCTGTTGAAGGAAACCAAGGAACCAGTACCCGTCAGCTGGTAGATGAGGTCCCGACATCATAAACCAGTGTCGTTTGTCATCTGCATCAACTTGGGTTTTGCTCCAAGCAACTGAGAATTGTTCCACATGATTTGACTCCCGCTCAAGCTCAACAACGTGTGACCCTGTGTGAAGAACTGCTTCGAAACCCAACTGACGACAGGTTTGGGCGGCGGATCATCACGAATGATGAAAAGTGGATCTTTCTTCGTTATCCTGACATCGGGAAACAATGGCTTCAACCAGGTACCGAGGCGCAGCCAGTGGTTCAAAGAGGGCGCTTTGAAGAGAAGACAATGCTGTGTGTGTGGTGGAATTTCGAAGGTCCGATGCACTGGAAGCTCGTTCCACATGGTCGTTCCGTAGATGGGACATTGTATGCTGAATAGCTGCAACGGGTATACGACATTGTGCGCCGTCGTTATCCAGCACTGGTGAACCGAAAGTGACTGCTCCTCCAATTTGACAACGCTCCATGCCACAGGTCAAGAAGAGTCCACCAGTACATTGCGGGCATGGATGGCGTAGACATTTTACCACACACACCCTCAGTCCCGACCTTGGGCCATCTGATTTTAATCCGTTTCGTTCCATGGCACACTTCCTGCGGGCAGACAATTCCATTCCGTGGATGATGTGACAACTGGCATTACACTCTTCTGAGCTTCAAAGCCTGCAGCCTGGTATCGTCAGGGGCTTGTGTCACTGGTGTAACGTTGGAGAAGGACCATACAGTGTGATGGGATGTACTTCGCCAAATACGCTTCTGTGGTACAGGGGGAGGCGGGTGCTGCACATTATCCATGAAAACGTTACGAACATATGACTCACTCTGGTAGAGAGATAAAAAAAAAAAAAAAAAAAAAAATCGAAGAAAAATTCATCTCGATAGATGAATTTTTCTTCGAAATCTACCTAAAAAAACAATTTATGCTTTTTTAAAACCAATAGTGTGTTGAGTTAACTGTTCACTCTTATTTCTCCTTTATAGCATTATTAATCCACGGTGCTTGTAAATTCTAAATGTTCACGTAAGCCAGCCATGCGTGAAGACAGACACATTTCCTTAAAACATTTATTACGAGGTCCTTTAAATTTCTCTTTTCGTTGGAGGCAAACAAACAAAACTAGAATAGGGCTATATATTAATACTTTGTCTTTTTTAGAATTATATTCAGCCGTTTTCTGTTCACCGCTGCATGAAGGCCTGCTCCTTTCTCCTTCACTCTGCTGCTATTCTCATTCACGTATAAGGCCTACCCATCTCCACCTTTTGTCCGCGAATTCACTTCACCATTGCTTGCTGCAGCCGTACAAATTCCAGGCCATTTTTAAGTTGCTCTATACCCATTATATCTCCGTTAATCTCCACTTGAGGCAAACACGACTTTATGAACACGCACATATTCTAAAAAACTATTAAGCATGCAAACAAAATAGTATTCTGATTTAACTTACCAATTTTCACTCTAGTTTGCTTCACCAGGCACTAACAGCTCATCCTTCCATCCACTCTATCACAGACTGGACTGAGAATAAGGCTAATAGGGTCGAATTCAGAGTCATGCTCTGAGAACGTCTTCAAATGGCATTTGAGTAAGAGCATTTCGAAATGAAATTTTGTACTTAAGAAATGCCTTATTCATAGTCACTTTTCAAGTACATTTTTTCAGAAACTAATTTTGAGTTAGTGGGTAATCCATGTCTTGTTGGAAACTTAGTCTCAAGAAACACATGGTAGCCAACTGTGCAACATTACGACTTTCATGTAATATTTTGCTTCATATGTCAATGAACAATGTTGTATAAAATTAATTACATTGAAAAAATGTAAATATTGCATTCGATAAGTCTGAATCTTAAGGTCGTATAAAATGGTAGTGATTAAAAAGGTGCGGATATTTGGTTTTATTTTCAATTGAGGTGCAAGGATAGCATATGTGGCATGTAAACAAATATGTTTCCGTGCAGATAGGGTTTAGTGTCGCACAGATTGAATTAAATTGACCATGAATTGAATGTAAACGGTGTCCTCATTTTTATTTATGAACCTCGTAACAAAGTGCAATTCAAGGTATTTGTCTACGGTATTTCTGTGATATTTACACTTCACATCAACGTGCAAACCTGTGGAAAATAAATATCCCAAAGTTTTACTGCGCCTATGTGCGATTTCCCATTACAATGCCTCTCTGCGGTTTCTCTTTACTACTTGCAATCTGTTACGTCATTCAAACCTATGAAACATGTAAATTGAATTGAATTTATTTTAAGGCTTTTAGCTAACTATGGCTTAGGCCGTATCGAGATGATGATGAGGCGATGAATTGGTGGAATGAAGAAAGCGGCAGGAAACTGGAGCACCCCAGAAAACCCACGCACATGGTGTTTGTCCACCACAAAGCACACGTTGCATGAGCAGGGATCGATCCGACGACCCCTATGAAACATGTAGACTTAGAAGTTTCATTATCCTTTATTTGCAATTTCGATCCCAATGAAAATGCAGCTTCTGAGTTGCAATAGTACTTGGTACTTATGAACTACGTGCAATCGTTCTCTTCACTACATCATTTAAAGCTGTGAAACATATGGAACACAAAGTTTTAATCTTTTTTTTTTTCAATAAATATTACATTAGCTTCCCAAGCTTCCACCAGCTATTGAGTCGTATGTATTACACATTCCCTTGCAAATAATTCATACAGGCACTTCTAGAAACATAACGATTTCAAATAATCCAAAAGTGTTATGAAAATTCACGTGTCATTACTATTTCGTTAAATACGTACTCAAGTTGTTCACAATATGCAAATATGGCGGCATGGGGAGGAATACTGATTTTCAGTTCGTGTTATGAATGACATGTATTTTGCTACAGAAATGCAACGGACTCAATGTCGAGTTTCCTTGTCGTACTGAAGGACATATAACAAAGAAATATCGGTAAGACGCACGTCGTTATTGATATCAGAAATAAAACTGAAGAAATTGATGGAACTTCAGGTAGTATAACAAGGGAGTACTGCAGTTTAGCTACTTGTGCCCCTATAGTTTTATGTTCCTATAGCCAGAAAATCTACTAAAAAGCATGGGATATAACAAAAGAAGTGACGTAATGGGGAAGTTAAGATGACTTCATCTTCATTCATCTTTTCGATGTGCTCACCAAGAACACAAAACCCATGATTTAGACGCGAAAGTAGTTAGTCCATGTTTCTGTAGAACCCAATAGAATTTAAAATTACGGGATTTTCATTACAGAGAATAGAAAATCACCACAAACAATGAAAACTACGTCATTCTAATTTTACTGTAATCTATAAAACACAAGGAGTAACTAAGCACTGTTGTTGTTTTAAGCATGGTTTTCGTACTTGTGTGGAACTGAACAAATTACCTGGGAGAAAAATTGGATTACTTTTTTAGGGGCTGAACGGCTTAGTTGAGTGACTCGCCTTGTTATAGACAAGGAGTTATGTGGAATAACGTGATTTCCATTGGTTTTCTGCAGCAAAGTCATGGGTTCATTCTGAATGGGAGGACACACAGATCCTTTCTCTGTTATGTACTTTCACACATCGGCCACTGATTTAGGCCAGAAAATTGCGTTCTATGGAAACAAGGACTAACTACTTTCGCGCCTTATACATGGGTTCTGTGCCCTCTATGAGCACATCTTAACTTCCCCTAGGTAATGTTTTTATTTCTCACGCCTTTCAGTAGGTTTCCTTTCTATAGGAAGATAAAACGTCGCATTTTTTGTCGTTTCCAATGCTCTATCGCACAAGTAGCTAAACTGCAGTATTACAGAACAACAATATTGTGGATAGGAATTGCAGCAGAGAATCACACTTTGTTGTAGGTGTCTGATTTTGGAATTATGAAAATGCCTATATTTCAATTGTATTATATTGGATATTATTGTATGCGACACTATATCGAATCCACACGCAATTACTTCCTGGCTTGGGATAAAAAAAATGCCTACTTCTAAACTATTTCTTTGGATTTGAACTGAATATTTTTCTTATTTGTTTTTGATTTCAACATTCCAATGCATTTTCTTGCAAAACCCCCGACATTTTTTTGTAAAACCATGAATATTATTATTTTGGTGTGTTTTACACTATCCCTCTACAAATACATATCAAATTCTCTCTCAAGTCAAATTCTCTTTCACAAAACGCAATTTTCGTTTCCTACAAGAACAACTTTCACTTCTCAAGAGAAAGAAAATTGCACTATGAAATAGTTCATTTCAAACACTGTCTTAAGGTATGACTATATGGGTGTTACTATATGAGACTGTAAAAATCAAAACTTAACGAAATGCTTCTTGAAGAAAATCAACTTGGAATTCTGGTACCCTTCGCAAACTTGAGAAAGGTTTGTGAATCAGCAGTAACCTGAAACCATATCTTCAAGTAACGAATTTTCTACAAAATGCGACTCTGAATTCGGCCCTCGCGAGAGATGCAGGTGTTCGTTGGTTGTAGCCTCTGTGCAGGGGGTGGGGGTACGATGCTTTTTTTAACCACTACAAAAGACTATAACTCGGCCCCTAAACACACACACCCTGCGCACAGACTACAGCCAAACGAACACCTGGCGCGAGCCGTGTATATGTCTCTAATATTCTAACCATGCTCCTTCCGGTGTTTGTCGGTAGGCGTGAGAAGCAGCAGCTCACAATTATTACAGTTATTTTGTTTAATAAGGTATGTGGGTTGCTGCCCCAATGTATTCGTACAACGCTGTTATGTGTGCTATGTTCTTTAGCAAATACGACATGACGGCATGGAAACAGACTTCAAATTTCTGTTATGTTAAATAGGTGTGGGCGGAATCTCTGTCTGGTTATCTGGCTAATCTCTGCATTGTTAAATAGTAATCGATGCTGTGTTGAAATCTCTGCTTTCGTTGTAGGTGTGGAATAGGAGTTGGAATTTCTGCTGAAACACGGCGTACTAGCCTAGACGACATGTAATTGTTCATAGAATTGGTAGGGTTAAATAGTGAATGGAGCCTAGACATGTAATCGGTGCTGTGTTGAAATCTCTGCTAGGATAATTCATGTGTATCTGGTCTAATCTCTGCTATGATAAATAAGGCTTCGTACCCTTTTATGGAATCTCTGCTATGATAAAATAGGTGTGGGTCGTAGTGTCTCTCTCCTGTGCTGGAAACTGGACATACACGACATGTAATCTCTACTCCATAGCCTCTGTAATTGGTGCTCTGTTGGGATTTCTGCTTTGTTAAATACGGGTCGTAGCCTTTTAACGAATCCATGCTAGGTTAAATAGGTGTAGGCAAAAATCTTCGTCCATGTTATTTGGGTTAGGTTAGCTAGCCTAGAGGACATGGAATCTCTGCTATAATAAATTGGGCTCGCAGCCTTTTATAAACTGACAAAGCGGCTTCTGTAGGTTAGCTCGAGCACGGCCTGTAGGCTTTAGCAAATACGCCACGGCGGCTGGGAAATAGAGTGCCAGAGTATAGGGTATAGCCGACTATGACCTTCTATTGCGTGTTCTGTAGGTTAGCTCGAGAACGGGCTTCAGGGTATTATAAAATGTCTCGTAGCCTTTATGAATTAGATTAAATTGTGATTAACTCCAAAACAAGCCCAACTCGCGCCATCATACTGATCACGATTTGTAGTGAATGTGATGGTCAATTTTCCATTCTAGAAGTAAATATGCTTATGTTAATGAAATATTATCATGTTTTTTAATAAACAATTTAAAAAGTCTCTTAAAAGTCATTATCTTGAAAGCTTAGCAAAAATTCCGTAATCCCAATCTGAATACAGTATAATGAAGTTATACATTCAAATATTCGCTTCACACAACAAATCAGGCATGACGTCATACTTGCATGTTCAGTTTAAACTTACATCATTTAAATCATTCATCATAAATTTCATATTAAGTTTTATTCTATTAAATATTTCAGCAACAATATAAATGGAAATTTTCATACTAATATTTAATTTCTCGTTTAACAATGTAAACAAAATAAATTACTCTGAATTTCATTAGCTTCCATTAAATCATATTCTATATCGACGCACAACAACACACCTCAGTATGTAACAAACGTACCAGAGGTGTTGAATCTCGCGAGGTCCGACCTCGACCTCAAACCGCGAGGTAGAGGTCAAAGTGAGATCGAGGTTGAGTGAGGTCGAGGTCGAAGTGAGATTGCGAGGTCGAGGTTGAGCGAGGTCGAAGTGAGATCGCGAGGTTGAGCGAGGTCGAGGTGAGAGTCCCGTCGCGAGGTCGAGGTCGAAATGAGATTGCGAGGTCGAGGTTGAAGTGAGATTGCGAGTTCGAGGTTGAAGTGAGATTGCGAGTTCGAGGTTGAGCGAGGTAGAGGTCGAAGTCCCATCGCGAGGTCGAAGTCGAAGCACCGTTGCAAGGTCGAGGTTGAAGTCCGTTGGCGAGGTCGACGTTCAAGTTTAAAACAGAAAAAGAGGGGTGCCGGGGTTTAGTGGTTATGGTCACTGAACCAGCTGGTAGAGTTAGTACTAGACTGAAAACCCAGTCGATCTCGAGATCTTGTCCATTCATGAGTGATACGTTTTCAAATGACGTCATTATTTAAATGAAGTATCAGTATTCAGCAATCTACAAGATCTCGAGATCGCTGTCCATTGTATTTTGTAGTAATTTGTAAATACTAGTGCGCTATTTTCTAAAAAAATTGATAATACTCTTAGAGTTTGAAAAATGAAAAAAGTGGGGGCGAGCGCGAGGAGTGTCCTTAATTATGAAGGTGGAGGGCCAGTCATCCGAGGCTGTGCGGGTTGAATATTATTTATGGCTTTAGACATCTAAAGCTCAGGCTGGATAGGGGAGGGAAAAGGTGTCGGCCAGGGACTAAGTTAAAGGTTCCATCCTGGCATTTGCCTGGTATGAGTGAGGAAAAACTCTGAAAAACTTCAGTCAGGACGGTCGGCCGCTGGGATTGAACCCATAACCTCCCGAATGCTACGCCAAAGCTCTACCACAAAGCTACGAGGCCGTGTGGGTGCTGTAAGTTTTAACACGAAGTTTGCACTCGGTGATTGAAATGACGGTCCCTAGATGCTACTCCAGGAGAGAAAAAAGTGAAGTAATTTATTACTTAAGTTTTAGGTCCCTTGATAGTGAAGCTATAGCTAAAAGGGACTTTATAATCCCGCTCATTCTGTCCATGTACAGAAATGAAATCTCAGGAATTACAAGGGCAGAGAGGTATGTGGGGTGTCGTTGGAAAGGTTTTTATCAAACTGGCTCAGGGAAACAAAAATATATTCAAACTCAGTCTCGCGACCAAGTCACTTAGTGTGAGGCAAGAATCCCTCCGAATATTTGTACCAAAAAATTGAAGTCACGTCAGTCGGTGACTCAAGTTTGAAAAGCAAGAAAGCCCATCTTGAGTGTGGTTTCTCCAGGGTTCTTCCTTTAGTCACACAGGCAAATTCCGGGATGGTACCTAATTTAAGGTCGTAATTTCATTTCTCATTTTCCCAGAAGAGTGCTCGCCAAGTTACATCTTTCCGCCGACTTGTAACGGGGTTAACCGAGGCCCCCGGGATACTCTAACAGGCCTGGATATAAAGTCAAAATCCCTCGCGTGACGTAGGCAAGCTGGGCTCATGGTTGCCGCTTTCACTAAAAGAAGAAAAATGGTCTGTGACTCAATTTTTATAGTAGTGTCAGTTCACTCAGAATTGTGTTCTTAATTTTGCATCAGTGAGTCGTAATAGCACAATTGTTCCAAATATAAGATTTAGATTGTTTCTATAAAATAGGGTTGTTTCTTAATAGGTGGTCAAAATTAATTAGTCCTTTAAAAGCTTTCGAGCGTGGCATAGAAGCACTCACTGCTGGGGATAACCTAGTTCAAGCATCGGTTACTAGAGCAGTGTTCTAAAGATACCTATGATAAAATATGATAAGATAAAACGAGGTTATGGGCGGTAACAGCAAGATATGTATCAGAACTATCAATTGCATAATAAGTGTTTTTAAGAGCAGGTTAATTTATCTTTCCAAAGGATCTGGGGTATACGACACGTTAGTTTGGGTTTACTCTATTATTATTATTATTATTATTATTATTATTATTTTCAATAATCCATCAGCACATAAATGCGCATAAGAATGCTGTCCTATCTCTAGTTCATTCTGATTACTTGAGACAATTCCAGGTCATTGAACTTCGAATCTGAAAGGACGGAAACATTCTCATATTAAGTTCTTAAGTGAGAAACGTAGCTCGCTCCAAGAACATGAAAAATACATAAATTTGGTTTGGGACAAAATATAGGGAAACGGTAGCTTATAAAGACGGTAGTGTTCAGGACTTACTGATAAAATTAAAGAAGCAACTACAATGTAAACACTAGCCATCGTTGTTGTCAAATAATAAGGATGTAGTTGCACATTTCGCTTAAAAAGTTAAATGCTAACACGATTTATGAACAAACAGTAGTTGCAATAGAAACTTTAACTAACTGTGTGTTTCACGTCATTGCTCTCATATCTGCCAGTAATAAAGTCTACAGAAATATGTTTCAAAAACTATGCAACGAGTTATTAATTTTCAGCTTTAAAAAAATATGACTTGGATGAAGATATTTTCTCTTTTATTTGACATTGTTCACTTGATAAAATCCATACGTAATAATTGGTTAAACCAGAACGATGTAGATTATAGTTTATTATACCTAAGCCTGCATTGTGTACTTCAAGTTTTGACAAGGTTTCCACAAGCATTTTTTTTTTTTTTTTTTTTTTTTGTGGCTTTTTAATTGAGAAAATGAAGCATATACTTCAATATGACCGCACGCACTCGCAATTATAAAATCACCACGATAAAAAAAATGAAATATACTCTATTTCAGACGTGGTAGAATTATCGCTTGCAGAAATACAACACATGTGTTTAAACCTCTGCGCGCGCACTAGCAACTAAGTAGTTACACAGTAAGAAGTAATTTATCTATGAGTAGTGTGTTTTGCAACAAAAAGTAGGTAATCATATTTGAAGTAAAAAAGACCAGAAAGTAAATAGACAAAATACAGAAAGGTGGAAGTGATATCTTGAAATAAGAAATTTATATTTTGTCCTCAAACAGAGTGCGGAAGCTAACAATTTTAGTGATTTTTTAATCAAGTGATTTTTCTCTCTCAATTTTTTTAATCACCAGTGTGTGCGCACACTCAGCATCATTAATAAATTAAATCTCTCCCTCTCCCTCTATGTCTGTCTGTCTGTCTGTATGTATGTATGTATGTATGTATGTCTCTCTCTCTCTCTCTCTCTCTCTAAAAAGAACGTAATACTGTGAAAATAGCACCTACTCTCTCACGGAAACTTCTCTATCCATCTTCTTTAGAGACGAAAAATGGGTACCGTGCCGCCCCAGTTCTACTGTTAATGGTATTGGAAATATCAAGGTCTGAAACTAATTCCCCCCACTTTCGAAAGTCCGACGTTCCGAAATTCCTACTTTTGGGATTCAAATTCCGGAATGCTAATTTCCATTTCGGAATTTTAGACACCCTTACTTATTTTCTTATTTCTCATTTTCATGTCAGGAATCTCGTGAGGCGGTTTTGTCGGTGTTATTTTGCAACACCTTGTCTTGTGTGAATGGGTGGGGTGGGGGGGGGGGGGGGGCAAAGGTGTCGATATTCCGAAATCAATTCTGGAATTCAGAACACTTTGCAATCTGGAATGTGATATTTCTAAATTCTGATACAAAATTTGGCATTCCCAACACTCGAACTCGGCACTGATGATTAATCTACAACATTCACATATCCTTCTGTGGATTTATCTGATTCTTATTTTGTGTATGTATGTAGGTGGGTGGGAGTGTATGAACCCACATTCTCAAACTATAGATGATGAAATCTACTTTGTTGAGTTTTCAGTTATCAGTAGTACACAAATTAACAT
>JAGDQP010029686.1:0-23181 GCA_022664845.1 Lepisma saccharinum | reverse complement strand
AAAAAACCATTTTGTAAACACACATGCTACAGCATATCAATAAGAGGGTTTGGCAGAGGGGGAAAAAAAACTTACCGAAGCGTCCCCTTTTAGTAGAAGAATCTCCATCTACTTCCATTTTGACTTGCGCAGTGACACTTGACGCACTGTTGCCAGTTAAAGAAGAAGCAGAAGCACTATTCTCTGATTTCGGCGTTGAATTTTTGGGTTTTCGTTTCCTGGTCTGTAATTTACATTTAAAAGAAGGAAGAAAAAAAACATTATTAATATTCTTTTAAATTCAAACATGTCCTTTTCTTAAAAAAATAAAATAAAAATAAAAAAATCATAAATCTATATTACTAATTTACAGTGAGAACACTATATTTTTTATACAATGAGCAAAAGTTACAGTAGATGACTAAAACCCATTATTGAGAATTAATTTGTATCGGTAGAATTGATAATTGAAGTTAAAATTGCGTCACTAGGCTGGGAGTGTTGCTAACCCAATAAAAACTTTTTTGTTTTTTTTTAATAAATGGAATTTACTGATGGTAAACATAAATTATATGAACCATAGAATCCAGTGTTGCACACTATAGATTAATTCTGTGCTTTACATATGATGTTTATCATCATTAACAACCAACAACCACTGGCGTTACAGACCGAAAGATCCTGAGCCTGCCCCAACGCCATCTGTCCACGGTTGGTGGAACTGCGTCCACTTGAGTGACGGTCGTGGGGTCGGCACTGCGCGTCACGTTGACCACCTTCCCTAGTTTGCCTCACGACGCTGGGTGAACGCCGAAAACTTGGGTGCTCCAGCGGGGAAATGAACCCGGGACCACGCGGACATGAGTCCAACACTCTAACCACTAGACTGTGGAGCCCCCTTGGATACTTAAGGAATAAACTGACGGTACGCCAGTTGAAAAATAAGTTGGCAACACCGGAAACCTGATGACAGCACGTTTTCGACTTCTAATATCTATTCCGTTGATACACATAGACTCCCCTAAATGTGATTTTGCTCTAGTGCAGTGTTCCGTAAACTATTTTCAAGTGCGGACCGGTTTTCTTGATTCGTAGGTTCAACTGCTAGCTACCCTGCCCCTCGAGGACCATAGTTTGCGGAACGCTGCTCTAATGCATTGTTTATGATCTATCGTGCTCGGAATTTCGCCACCAACAGTTAACCCATCCTGACTGTTTTTTCCTCAGTCACGCCACGCAAATCCCGCGATAGAACCTTGAACTTGGGCTCTGGCCAATTCCTTCTGCAACTCCTAACCCGACCTCAGCTATAGATACTTAAGGGCCATAAATAAAATTCAAATTCGAAATCATTGCTAACAACTTCGTGCTATTAATGTTTGGAGTCAATTTTGTGCTTAAGTTGGAACATATGTATCTCGAAAATTACGCAGAATTTGCCACATGAGGACAATAAACATTAATTCTTGTTTTAGTGTTGAAAATAACAAGTTTGATTAAATCCACCTTCCGTATCCCCCCCCCCCTCCCCGGTTCAAGCGCCCAGGGATAGAAAATGTTTGAAAAAGTTCAAGAAGTTGAGGAAAACGAAACGCAAATTGTCCACGCGCCAAGCACTACGCTGAACTCAGTATTTTTTTCTTCTCATTATTGCCTAAACAATTTTAATTATTATTTTTTCTTTATATGCATTGTCGACTGTCTTGACAGCTACGGCCTAAACCCGTTTCCACATCTGAAGGATGTCGTCTCTGAGCGACCACTCTTCCTGCGGTAGGAATAGGGAAGGTACCATCCAAAGCCTTAATCTAGTACCATACCGGGATTCACCTAATGAAACTGAAGAAAATCTTCAACCAATAGGGTCGGCAGTAGGGATCAAACCTGAGCATTCCCGGACGCTGGTGTTTCCATGAGGGCAGAAGGGGGGGGGGGGTACTGCAACAAATCTTACAGAGAGAGGGGGGAGAGAGAGAAGACTTTATTGAAAGCCGTGATAAACTAATTAAAGGCATTCCAGGAGCAAGGTCAAAGGGCTAATGCTACAATAACATTTCAACAAAAGGATCTCTGTTAACACACTTCAAGGATGTGAAAGCGTGATTCTATTCCCATTTAGGCACGTGCCGGGCAGACTTACTACACAAGAGGAAAAGATGTGAGGGGAGGGAGGAATTCAGACGTGAGATCGGCAAGGAATCCGGCTATCTGAAAGAAAATGTAAAAGAGTAAACCTCTCCTTTTTTTCCCTTCAAATAAAGCAATGAAAACGCGTTCATATGAAGTAGTACGTAGAAGTATGCACTATGACACAAAGGTTGACTCGCCTGACGTCGTGTTTCCAAAGAAGACTACAAAAGTTCTCAGAAACACGTCTATAAGCGTGGTTCACTGGAAGTCACGTATCATTTACGTCTTTCTTTTATCTTTCAGTCCGCTAGCACTCGCGGATCTTTTGTTCCGTGAAAAACAGGTTCATTTTTTTCTTCTTCAAAACAGATTTCTCCTTTTCAAAAAGGAATAAGGGTGTGCGGGGGGAATACTATGAGAACAGAAAGAGGATGAGAAAAGTAACGTAACTCTTTCGAAATTCGAGAAATTGTCAGGACGAAAAATTAATTGGAAATTCCCGAAAATCGGTACCGCATTTCCCGAAAGTCGAGACTGTGATGGTATTTTTATCTCGGCTGTCTTTCCGAAATTCCAGGTACTCTACCCACACACCTTTAGCCCTTCCCTCAATAGCTCATGTTGTCTCTGAACTGTTAGGCGGCTTTCAAATTAAGTGTCGCATAGCCAACGCATCGCCGCTTTCTCTGACTTTCGAGACTATAATGGGTCAGCATACAAATTTAGAGCCCCTACTGGGGGTCAAACCCGGAGCCTCACGTACCGAAGTCGAGAGCAATAACCTCTCGTCTAAACAGAAGTTTATTAACTGAATTTATGAAGTCTTTATTTGCCAACAACTGCAATTTTTACTAATTCACAACTTCGATATTAGATACACTGTAAAGTATGTTTTTTTTTTTTTAAAATCAAATAATACCATCGTTATTCATCCCAGTCCTCGTGATCTAGGTGGTATCGTCCCGAACTTTGGATCCGCAATGAGTAGACACGTGGGTTCGAACCCTGCAGCCGACCATTCTGACAGATCTACCAGAATTTCTCCTAAGTTCGACCGGGCAAACGCCGGGATACTGCCGTAAGTAATGCCCTGACCGCTACCTTCTCCATCCTTTCCCTATCCTGGCCTGAGCTAGTGATACCTAAAGACAAATAAATTCATTCCTTCAATACCGTCGTTAGTACTTGATACCTGAATAAGGGGGAATCAATGGTAGAGCGCTCATTTCTGGTGCTTGGAACCGTCGGCTCGATCCCTGCTCATGCCAGGTGGGCTTTGTGGTGCACAAACACCGTGTGTGGTGAGTTTTCTCGGTTTCTCCCGTTTCCTCCCACTTTCTTCATTCCATCAATCATCTCCTCATCATCTTCCATCCAGAAACAATAAAAAATTACTCTTTATTTTTCTCTTCGGGTTGATAGAAATAGCACGGTGTGGTAATGTGTCGGGTGATACACACACACACATACAGTCGCGCTGTCGTCTACAAAGAAAGAACGCCCTGTGTGAAAATGTACTGTCTCGGAGAATAATCGCTGGTCTGAACTGACCCTAACAGTGCAATTATAAGTTTTGTTAGAAAAAAGAACTAGGTCGTTGCAGTTTTTCAAGCCGCGTGATTAGATTTACCAGCGTATTTTAAATTCCTCAGTATATGTCCAACTCGGGTACCGAGTGATTAAAATAATCACAATTTCGATATGAGGTAATTCCAACAACGGATAGTCGAACAGTTATCCATATAATTAATAATCAACAGTTATCAGGTAACTGGGATAGTCCACCAATTATCTAGATAATTACTCAGGTAAGAGATAATCTATCGATGATCCGGATAATGGATATAGAACAATATCCGAAAAGACTAGCTAATCCAACGACCAAACCATCTTTAGAACTCCTACAATATTTTATTGTTTCTTTCAGAGCAATTCATTGTCCAAATGAACAGCAGCTTCTGTCTCTCTTACGGTATAACTAATAATTTTAAATTATCTGGGGCTATGTAAGTACTCATATTCAGTCTGGATATTTGCTTACTGAAATAAGTCCATTTGTTCCTTATTCGGACCCAGGATTTTCGAGACGGGAGGCGCAGGTAAAATAGACCTGAGGTATTTTCTATCCTCGCTCCAACCCACCATTTTTAACATTTTTTTCAAAATATTTCCAAAACTAAGAGTATTATCAAAAATGTAAGTTTATAGCGCACTGGAACTTACAAATTAGTATGAAATATAATGGACAGCGATCTCGAAATCTTGTCGACTGATAAGTGCTGAGACTTCAATTAAATTATGACGTCATAATCTTTGAAAACGTATCACTCATCAATGGACAAAATTTTGAGATCGCTGTCCATTTTATTTCATAGTAATTTGTACGTCCTAGTGCGCTATGAACTTACATTTTTGATAGTACTCTTAGTTTTGGAAATATTTTGAAAAATGTTTTAAAAAATGAGTGGTTGGAGCCCTCTTAAGGGAATTTTTAACTAGCAATTTATTATAATTCCTCTCATATTGGTGGAATATGATACCATTATTCCCAAATATTGATGTTCCTAGAAAAAAAATATTTGTTCGGAAACGAATCGAAGTTTTTCGGAGATGTTGAAGTAACGCTATACAAAATAACCTATTTTTTCCTTGAGTAGAACGCGCCTCCCCTTTTTGCTCATTCGATTATTCGAGAACCCTTTGTCCCTTTTAAGGATATCCTATTTATTGGATGTTCGAATACTCTATGAATCGGATTACAATAACGAAAAAACAATCCGAGTCACAACCGGATGAATAGTTATTAGAATCATGTTGTCCCTAACTGTACATAGGGTCCCTGATCCGCCCCTGCATGAAGCCATCTACATCAGACGTAAAAAATTTGTCTGTTCAAATTGGTTGCCTCGAATTCGATTCTATCGATAACTGTCACATTCGCTGTATAAAACCCTACTCATTACTTGTTTGTTTGTAAGATATTACTGTTTTGTTAATGATAATATATGCATTACGATAATGGTAGATTTTTTTTTACCACTTGAAGGAGGTCTATATCTTTGATGAGAGCGGGCGGCGGGTCCGCTTCTCCATAATTCGGACAGTAGTCACGCTCGATTTTATGACGATACGAAGCTGATTCTTGCATGTGGTTAACAAGTACAACGCATCGACACGTAATGACACAAAACTACGTAACTCCGTTTTAGCTATTTCGGAAGAGAGCTAAAAATCAACATCAGTTTTCCATTGCTTATATGGAAAAGTTTTGCTTGGAAATTCGTGATTTTTGTGTTAAATAAGCCTTTGTGGGCCTTCAAATTTCAGTGGGAGGTGTAGCTTAATGTCACCAATATTTTAGTGCAATACTATCAAAATCGATATTTTTGGAGTTACGTAGCTTTACAATTAACGTGACAATATGTATATCTAAACACCGTAAAATATTTTATATCCAGAACATAACAAATTATGAATAGGTTGGTTGGGAGTAATATTTTTTTTTTTTAGGTCTGTACCTAATTATTATCCTTAGTATCCATCAGCATTTCTAAACACGAATTATTATTTCTTTTTAAAATATCAGATTATCGCCATAGCAAAAACCAAGACATATACTACCCAAAGTATCAGAAAGAACCCATACTGCCATCTAACGCTTGGGAACGGATTGTCTAGATCATATTTCGATAAGGTCAGGTGAAACAGTCAAGGAAGATTATTGGCGTAAAACAAAAATGGCTCTTACCCCCCCCCCTCCCTTTCCGAATTGGCACTTTATGCTCCGTTCCGTACCCTTGCTCCGTCGGATGATCCGTCGATAGTTATCCGAATTCCCCCCTTCGACGCAGCAACGGAGGACCAGATCGGATCACTTGACCCTCCGTTGCTTGCTGCTGCCATGTTGAAAAGAAGAAGAAAAAGCGGGATTTTGCATGCCAAAATTCCTTCTTCACTTGGGAGTCGGGACAAATGTGTAGAATTGATCACATGTTGCAATTTTAACACAGTGATTCCGCCAGGGGGTGTTTACCCCCAAAGTATAAACAACCCCCAGAACTTTAAATTTTTGCTGTAAAAATCGATAGAAACCGTACAATACTTCACTTACACCCTCTCAATTTTGACTTTACACCCCCAAACTTAAAATCCTGGAGAAACACTGGTTTAAAATGAACGACCATGCCGAAATTTGAATGTAAGTATTTTAATAGTTTAAAATGTTATTTCACATTGTATTATCGATATTGTACCATGCTTACAGTTATAATCTTGATGATCATTGAATAATTTTAACTTCACAATGTGAAAATATTGTTGGTTGGATTTCCCCAATGGGCTTCCATGGAGATATTAATAGATGAGATAGTAACATATGCGTAGTTTATTTAAGAATACTAAGATTAGGAATTTTTATAATTATTTGAAGTGTTTTTAGAACTTCAAATGCGTAACGCTGTCAAGGCTCACGACTTAGGTGGTTATTCATAGATCCTGGTATAACGTTATTTAGTGATTCATAGTTCATGAGACGCAATTATCTTGCAAAAACTTTAAGAATAACCTGCAGAATTGTGATCATACTTCGAATAGCTATCAATCTTCGTCTGTTGTTATTTAATATATGCCGAATACCTACAAGTATGGGAATTGTACGCCTACATCTATCTGCATCCATGTTGCTTTTTGCCTTATTCACTTCGCATCAAACTACCTTGACTTCGCACTGCCCAATACTCATTCACATTACGCGCGGAGGGTTTTCAGCTGTTTCCAGACTTGGGGTGACATCTGTGGTTAAAATTTGAAACTCTTATTTCATTCGGATAAGTATGCATAACGGAAGTGAACGGGACATAGCATAACGGAACGGAACGGAAGACTATTGAATTCGGAAAAGGGGTTACTTGAGATGAATATTTTTTTGTCTGGTCGTGATTAAAATTCCAAAGAATATAATCTTTAAAATTAACGTTACATAAGTTGAGTCGCTATTTTTATATTTATTTATTTCACTAACACTAAGCAATGACTATCGTTTACGGAACTTCCCTGTCTGTTCCATTAATAATACTTGACATAGGATTTCACTTTCGCTTCCATAATCATGACCGATTATTTAAATAAATAAATAAAATAAAAAAGAGTTCTTTGTTCCATTTCCACCTGTAGTGTTCCAGAATCATTCCGTGATCTTATCAAAATATTGCAGAAACCGGTCGAGACGCAAATGTCGTTCTCGCTAGTATCAAAGTTACTAGCGAGAGCGACACTTTGTGTTTCGTCTTTTACCATTTCTTTGTGAGGAAAAAAAAAACTTGTTGTAAACTCAGGCAAAAAGTAGCAAGTTTTTAACAAGAATTGTTTTGAAATAGCATAATATTGTTTATTATTATTATTATTACCTGAATGCTATCTTTTTTCATAGCAAGAGGCCTGTTAACACCATGGAGTTTGTAGTAGAGACCGCAGGCATTGCACACTGGCTCCCCCACACTGTTGCGTCGCCATAACGAGGTAGTGGTTGTGTGACAGTTTGAACAGGCCAAACCAACTCGACGTGATGCTGACTGCAAAACCAAGGGAAAGAAAAAATAAAATGTTATTATTTTTAAACGAAAATAGCCAATAATTAAGAATTAGTTCGATTAAATTAACCAAACCTTATCTAATCTAGCATTATATAAGCTACGTGCAAGTAGGCGTCACTAACCTAACCTAGCGACTGATAAGCAGAATATTAAGGGTAGTCAAACATGAAAAACATAATGTGAAGCGGAGCAAAGCGAAGCAGAGCGCTGCCTAGTCGATGTGCGTATTTAAATATTGAATTTAGCATGGCTCGAGTCGAAAGCGCTTGCTTCTCTCCTAAGAAATGAAGCTGTATAATGAAAAGGCATGTTATGACCTTGACAAACAGCGTCCACGTAATCAGTACGTGATAAACCAGATTACACTGGCACACTTTAATGGCTTCCCTCAGGGATCCAGGAATATCAAGAATAGCCACCTCATCCCGATCTATAATTTAGGGTGGCAGCAGTGTCGATTCACCCTTGTTGCCATCCGACTTCAAATCAAGATACTACTACAAGATATTGACATCCTTGCCTGAATAATAAAGCAAGGAAGATCTTCTTCCTCCTGCTTCAGTCATTCCCGAACAGTTACGAAAGCAACCGAATCTTGCTGAGGGGAGGACGGAACAAGTAACTGACTTTAGTGTACTAAGAGTGGTTGTTGTTAGATGCACCGATGAGAGAGAAGAGAATCTCAGTATGAAATTGAATTGAATTTTATTTGTGGCCTTTAGGCATCTGAGGCTCAGGCCGGGATAGGGGAGGGGAAAGGACAAGAAAGGGTGTTAGCCAGGGCCTATATTGAAGGTGTCATCCCAGCAGTAGCCTGGTGTGACTGAGGAAAAATCCTAGGAAAATCTCAGTCAGAATGGTCGGCCGCTGGGGTCGAACCCAGAATCTCCCGAATGCTACGCCAACACTCTACGACTGAGCTACAGCGACTCGGTACACACGAGCAAATAATTTGTATTAAAACCTCATAATTGTTCTCATTCAGTCAATTTTATGGAATGATGAAAAGTGTTCGTATATAGAGCATCGAAAACAATGAAATTTCCATTTTTAAATGCATTTTTTTTACTGCTCTGGAATAAAGGCGTACATACATGGGCTGGCATCTGGTGATATCGGAGATTACTGATTGACGTTCTCTATGATACCGTACGATGTCGCTATGGGTAGCAATAGTACGCACTTTTCACGCTAGATGGAGCTAGATATTCTTATAATCTCTTATACACAGTTTATCCAAGTCAGTTGAAGTTCAAATGCACAAATCATGCTATTATGAGAAATAAACAAAAAAACGCATATTTGCTTGTTAAATTCACGTTTAATCACTGTGTTGCGAATTTCTAATTCATGTTTATTCATAGTGGTACTGTTAAAGCACCTGACAACACAACTCAACTAACTTGGAAAACAATTGTGATCCTGATTTTTGTGAAGTTATATTTAGTACTGCTGGTCATGCAATGATATTAGCCAGTAATTTAATAATGACTGGTAACTATATTTAAAAATAAAAATTTACAAATAAATTTTGGTTCGACAAGAAAACACATACTCTATTTCGACAAGAAAACACATATATATTAATAACCTACAACGTTATTTTTAGACTTACGAAGCAATTAGACCAGCTTAAAATCATTTGACGAAAGGTATCCATAAGCGATTGAAGAATGAATGTATCATCAAAGGGAGCTAAGTGCCACTTATTGCTGACCAATTTAACGTAAAATAGAGCGGTGCTATGGTCGAATGCCAGTATGCTTACAGCTGCATATATATTTTTTTCAATAATGGATGTATGTGTTATGTAGGTAGTAGTATTATCCACGAGATTTAGGGCTATCTCGTCACGTCTCGGGAAATGTCTCGTCTTTAAGATAACACTAGCAGCTAGTGAAACTATTCACTTTACTACGTTTGTATCAAATCTTTTCTAATTCGCTTGGTACTTAGTTCCCTTTGGATACGATACCTTTCAATTACCTATTGCAAGCAGATAAGAACTTCTTACACAACTTGTAATGCATACATCGCGTTTATTTGGCTTGAAGATATTCAAAAAGGCCATGTAATTATTACCCATATAATAAGGCAATACGCACAGACAATAGAATCGACACCATTGTTATTTTTAAAACAAAGACAGCACTATTTGCTGTCTCTTATTTCTTATCTACTAAACAAAATATTCTCATAGTACATACACCCTTTTGACTACCATGCATTTTACTACAATTATTTTAATGAAAGCATCACGTTTTTTAAAATTCCTTTTATATGTGGAGTTAACTGCTCTAACGGAATGATTTTCATCCTAATCCCCGTAAGTTTGTATATCTTTTGATCCTTTACAGTTTCATATCTATATTTTATAAGTCATAGGCCTATCCTATTTATTTTTTCGCATTCTGTCCGGAATCCTAAAACAGTAGTGTAGATTTTGCAACCGAATTCTGAAGGAACCGTCTGTTCTGAGTGAACCGGGTTTTTCAAGTTCTTGATACGAATACCCGGTTCCAATATTATCCAGAACCGAACCCCAAAGTCGTCTCATTTACGCTCATTTCGACCCATCCCTACTTCAGAGAATATCTGGAAATCCTCTACACATTTGGAATAGTCATTTTTGGATAGTGGACGTTTGCAGTTTTTGACGGTCCATGCCGCCGCATCTGTTCTACTGTTAGTGCGATTGGAAATACGAAGCTCTAAGGTTCATTTCCCTACACACTGTAAAAAAAACTGTGTTGATTCAACACTTTCCGGTGTCCCAGGGTGACCACCACTTTTGTGTGTTGAATCAGCATAACAAACGGTGTTCATTTCGGTGATTCAACACAATGAATGTGTTATCTAAGCTGATTCAACACAACAGATAGTGTTATACTATACTAGCATAGTGTTGAATCAACTTGATAAATCACATCCATTGTGTTGAATCACCAAAATCAACAGCGCGCTTCATGTTGATTTAACCAAAAAGTGGTAGTCACCCTGAGACACCGGAAAAAAGTTGAATTAACAGACGTTTTTGCAGTGAACACTCCGCAAAGTGGAGGAATTTCCACACCGCTGACAAATACCCCCCCCCCCCCCCCTCTATTTTTATGTACTACCATCCTTCGAAATTTGTGGGCGCATCACGTTACCACCCTGTATATTTTATTTTAAAAAATCGGTCACTCATTCTAACTACATACATTAACAAAGAAAAAGAAAGGCATGCAATAACAACACCTCAAGCAGAACAACACAGAAATATTACCCGAAATACCACTACCAC
Source organism: Lepisma saccharinum (assembly GCA_022664845.1). NCBI lineage: Eukaryota > Metazoa > Arthropoda > Insecta > Zygentoma > Lepismatidae > Lepisma > Lepisma saccharinum. The sequence continues at coordinate 12,195 of JAGDQP010029686.1, read as the reverse complement.
AAGATTAAAAAGACAACACAAAACAAAACATGCAACAATACAGCTCAAAAGCAGTAGAATAATGGGCCATCTAGCAGTAATCAAAGTAAATAAAACAATGAAAATTGTTTTCTAAAAAAACATAATGAAATAAGAAAAAAATAACTTACTATCTGGATTTTTACATTCAGTGGTTGCAATATTCGTATCAACAAAAAAAAAAGCGAAAATGAAGATATAGATAAAAAAATATGTTTCATTCCTCTTTATTTGGCATTAATAAAAGAAAAAAACAATTAAGTAAATGCAAAAAAAAAATTAATACATAAATTCTTTAACTAAAAAATATCATTGTTGTCGAACAAAAAAAAATCAATACTTGACTTACCGCTAGACGACCCATAAAGGAAATAAGGATAATGAACAATACACGTTCCTTTGAAGGAAAATCCAAAAGATAGATATATACAAAAACATGTATGAGTTTTCCTTTTTTTGAAAAAAAAAAAAATGCCAAAATATGAACGGTAAATACACCGATCAAAAAGCACGTGCTTTTTTTCATATTTTTGATTGTTGATTTCATTGCAATAATACAACGTTACTATGTAGTATTTTTTATCTACTGAGAAAACAGGAACGTATTTAAATAATATATTTTTACAGTAAAGCATTATTTTACAGTGAAGCAAGAAAAAAACATTATATAAAGATTCTACAAGACTTCGTTTCTCATCTACGTAAAATTGGAAATATATATATAAAAAAAATTATCGTTTTGAAATATAAGCCTGCAGTAATATTATTAAAGAAACGGTATAAGACTGAGTAGTGATACAAACAAACTACTTATTTTAATGGAGGGAGGGGGAAATACAATAATTAAGCGACAGAATGTGAAGGTAAAAAATAATAATAAAAAAAAAGAACAAGAGATGAAAATATATAGAATAGTATCACTGCAGGCTAATAGATGCCAACACCTACCAATCGACGGCTGGATTTTTCCTCCATAGGACGGTGTACCCCATTATACCCTACGTAGCCTTTGTAGATATCAGGTTCCACTGAAATCAAGAAGAAATGTCCGTATTAAGAAAAAAAAATAATCCGCGAAATAATATAATTATTGACATGATTTGTTTTAAAAAGTAATCAGTATTTCCACAACATATACTTACTAATCTTCTGGGTTGTTTTATTAATGGCCTGTTCATACCATTCATCTTATGATATAATCCACATGCGTTACACAAATAATGACCAGTTCCGTCGCGACGCCACAAAGGAGTAGAGATGGCGCCACAATTCACACATTCTCGTCCTTCTGAAAAGTATTCTGTCTCTACTGCAAGAGAGAAAAGAGACATATCGAGGAATATGAACATAAATAGATATACGATTCATTACTTTTGCTTTGTGTCTTTTATTAATACTTTATTCAGTGTACGTTGTACGTTTCAAAGTTACTTCCAGGCTCTTTATCACCTTATATTCAAATATTTTAATATTTGTGTAATATTGTTAATTAATAAACTTGAAGTTGCATTATCTTGCAATAATAGGACGTTATATGTTTTCATCTTATCAAAAGTAATACTCGATCTCAAAGACCCAAGCGCCTGTTGTTCAGTTGGTAGAGCGTTGGTTGTCCGTTTGCAGGGTGCTGGGTTCGAACCCAGAGGCAGAACAGTAGCTGACTTCCTTTCCATATTATTTTTCCACCCGTACTCAATTTCGATCTGAGCCAAAGATGTATTAAAAAAACACATTTGATTGAAACTCAGATAGTTAATGGAGGCTCGTCGCCATCCACAAACTATGGGGCGGGGTGGGGGAAGCATGAGTCATGGGGGGCATGATATCCTATATTGTTGTACGTACAACATATTTACATTCATAAATGTTACTTGAGGTACGGTAAGGACATTTTTAGGGACGCTACGAGTCCTAACTTAACTACTTAGGACTGTTCCATCAACAAATATTGTACATTTGCTATCAAAATAAACCTCTTGAATTATTTTCTCTCACTTTTCAGCACGTTTAGAAGTCATAATTAAACATTTTTTTTATTAAATAAACAACTTTAATCTACCATAAAAGCAATATCACATTGTAGCGGGTGATATTTCTATCTTTTCGTCATTAAAAAAATATAATAAGATGAGCATATCGTATGTAGATGAGTAAAGAAAGAATGCGCGTAGGTAGTGACATCTCGGGACTGTTCAAACTAACCAAATGCGCAATGACGGCAGCCAGGCACAATAGCTGTGTTGTTTGGGTCACATATCTAGCAAGGGGCTTGGCGCACTAAATGTTGCACAACAGCCTAAAAAGATGGATACGACAGCAGTCGAAAGAAGCAGGCGGACAAATATAATCCAGGAGAGAGAACTGAACTATAAATGGTTGCTAAAGCGTTCAACACAAGAACAGTTTTTTTTTGTACGCGTATGTATATGACAGACATGATACACAAAAGCAACAACTATTACGAGATAATTATAAATAAATTACTTGAATGAATGAATAATACTATCGAAAATTTCAAAATTGATCTTTTTTGAACTAGGAATGTTTATATGATTATTTTCAGTTATGTTTGAGATTACTTAGTTGCAGTTTGAGGAAGGATCTGTTGGAGATCTAATCTTGTTACGACATCATAGTTTCTCTACGTTGTGATAAGTAATTAGCCTTGTTAATTTTTTTGATAAATGTTCCGGAAGTTAGGAGAGTGAGTTCCTGAGTCTTCCGTCCATTTTGAGCCTCTTGTAGCGATATCTAGGTTTGCAGAACAGGGTTATTTATCGCGTGAAACATACTGCGACATACAGAAATTAAGAACCTTTAACGTTCACGTTGCCAAAATAAAAAGAAAAGACGCACTTCTTGTACGCTTTGAAATGATTTAATTGTTGAACACTCATATTTTTCTCACCTACAATTACTATTGAAACGCACTTTTGTTTCCTTTTTAATAGCGCTCTCAACGGGTCGGGTCGAGGCTGTCCCGTACCCTGACCCTAGTTAGTCTGACCCGACCAATGATTCAAATGATTCTGATCTACCCAACCCCAATGAGACTCTATTTTTGACCACAAAGTTTCTATAAGCGAAAATATCGTAGCCTTGGAAAGAAGAAAAAATTGGCGGGAAAGTGAACCACGTGGTCTCCGAAATAACCGATGCTGCTTCAATCAACTGTTTTTACGAAAAACTAAATTTGTCACTGTGCTCGCTATATATACTGAAGACGTTCAATGCAAAACGTCTGCGTCTCAAACGAGTGCGTTATAGAGTTCTATCACGAAACCAATCATTAATAAGCACACAAAAATTTATAGTACTAAATTCAGGGCGGCACCAATGGCAACGCTCTAAAGTGCGTACACTAGAAACCATTCTGAAACGGAATAGATAGGGTCTGTCAGATTTTAGTCGACTTTATCTGCTTTCAATAAGGATCATGTTAAGCCCTTAAATAGCGAAGGTTAACCAAAAGAAAAGGACCTACCAATTACTAAATTGAAATCTGAAATTAGTTTTTCTGCATTTGCTCAAATCATAAAATACAGCAAACCCTCGATTGATCGGACTAGTTACGGGGTGTCCGTTAAATCGCAAACTTTTCAAAATAAGCTTATCTGTAAACACTACAGCGCAATTTTATCAATATTAGCACTGTAATGATAATTTAAAAAAAAATGTTTTACACACACTTCTATAGATATGTCGACTTCAAAAGCAAAAGGAGAGGGATTGACGAATAACAAAACGTTTGAGGAGGTAATCTTTTACATTTAAATCGAAATATAAGCGACATAAAATTGTAATATTTTCTACATGAACACGTTAAGGTTTCTCTGTACAAAATATGACAGTTTTCTGTCACTTATATTTCGGGTTATACAGTATATAGAAGATTACCTTAACTCATTTTTTTTATTCTTCAATGTCACTTGTACCCTTTGGCTTCTGGACTCCTCGTCCATAAAGCTTTAATATTGTTTGTTTCTGATGAAGTCTAGAAATCGGTTGCCACAATTTACTTGGTAGCTGAAAGTTACTGAAGACAGCTGTAGGTGCAAAAAAAAAAAAAAAGACTGCGAAACTTTGTCCGTTAAATCAGAAGTCTATAGTATTGAGGTTCGTTAAATCGAGGTTTAACTGTAGAGAAGGGTAAGCAAATGGAAAAAAAACCTGCCAGCTTTACAGAGTCACCAGATTTAAAACAGGCGCTTAAATCGAGACAACTGAACATCAAATCAATTTCTCTCTAACTGTTTTGGGTTAATGCGTTAGTCTGCGTTACAAATAAGTGGGACAGGACAAAAGGAAGCTATGAGAGGACCAAAGTTTGAGGTTCTCTTAAGGTTAGTGTAAAGGGACGACTACAGATGGTAGCACATCTCCGTATGTATTTAACATTTTTTTTTTTCCTTGTACGAAATTGCAATAAAGCGCCTATAAATTTAAGTCTAGAGAGTTCACACATTTAGAGAACAAAATCCATACCCAATTCAAGAGTTCTGTCTGTACCAATTTCTTATTTTATTTGTTGTTCATTGTTGTGAATCTCCAAATCCAAAACAAAGCTCTGTCAACAATGAAACAAAAGAGAAAATAAAAGATAGGCACGGATGAACTCTTGAATTGGTTATGAAGTATCTTCTCTGAAGCTTTGAACTCTTTAGGCTTTAATTTATAGTAGCAACATTGCAATTACGTGCAGTGAAAAAACACATTAAAGACATACGGGGTTAGTGCTGCCATCTATTGTTACAGATGATTGTTTTTCGTTAGGCTTAAAGAAAAACAATACAAACTGACCACCATTAGATATGTAGACAATGACAGGACAAACAATTTGACGTCAATATAAAACAAATAAGGTTCAAAGCAGGTGATTCTTTTTGTTTTATTTTGTTACACATTCCCATGTAGTCTGATGGTTGTACACATATGAAAACCTCGGAGAGAGAGAGAGAGAGAGAGAGAGAGAGAGACAGACAGACAGAGAGAATATGTAGAAAGAAATATCTTTGAATGATCTTTGAACGATGACGTCATAACGTCTTCATTTTGACACCAGTTTCAAGGAAGATTTATTTTAGTTTGCATTGGTCGCCTCATGATTCACTGCAAGCTGATCTTGCTCATAACAACTATAAACACAACATAATGTAACAGAATTCAAGTTCATGTTACAAAAACTGAAAATGAGTTTTGCAACATATGCGAAAGCGAAGTACAATAACTGGAATCTTGATGGGTACACAGTGTATTCTAAAGAAACGCATTCACTATAGACTAAAATTATATTTAATTAACTTACAGGCTTTGTTTACATATAATTTACTTTAGTATTCTGCTCACAAGGGAACACCCATAGTCACAATCATTTCATTTCAGTTTTCTGAAAGCTTAAAGTAAATGTTGCAATATTAAAAGCATGACTGCAAATAATTGTGCAACAATATATTGTGACGCATAGCCCCCACCCCTTGCCTTAGTTTGTGGCCGGCGATGGGTCTGAATTAAGTATGTGAACCTGAGTCAGATTTGCTTTTTTTAATATACAGGGTGGTAACGGGATCCGGAAGTTTCGGTGCAAAGATTAAAATACCTTTGGATTATAGAACTGACCTTATTGTTTGCTAGGTTAATAATCTTACTGATGTACTAATGGAATTATTCGAAATTCAACTAGCAATTTGCTTTAAAAATTAGTTTCGATATTTTTAGTTACTGTATTGGTGATACCGCAGAGAACCATACTTTCGATTTGTGTCTAATTTATCAGTACAAAGTGCTCAGAAAGTAAACACAGTCTATATGAACTGCAGGATCCTTAGAGAAAAACACGGAATTTGTATTAAAAATAATCACTTAGAAGGCAATAGGAGTCTTTTAAGTGTAACATAAGGGGGATCATTATTCAAGCATTACATGTTTTTTCTGACAATGAGGGAAGGGGGGATCAGAGCAATCCTTACGTAAAGAACGATTAAAACATATTTGTAGAATTTTAAAGATTTAAACATTTTTTTCGACTACGATATAACGATAAGAAATTTGACAAGCTATACGTAAGCACAAGAGAAACGGTCGGGTATCTGTTTATTTTGCTTACAAGGGGAGGGGGGCTTAAAATGACTTGAGAATGTGCTTACGCAAGAGCATCCCACCAATTCCCAGTAACACTGTCAACTTTGCTTCTGGTTCAACGGTTTTTTTTTTTTTTTAACTGAATAAACACTTTTAATGTGGTTGCTCCTTGGGTAACGTTTAGTTTAGGTTCCTCCCGAAATGTAAAATATACCGGAGACATGTATAATGTTCCCTACGTGTGTGGAAGTATTGAAACGTAATAAATAACAAAGTTTTGAGTGACTGAAGTATCAAATAGGCCTAAGAGTGAAAGAGCTAAAAGCACCTGGGACTATTTGGCAGCTTCGGTGTTCAGGCAAAGCATAAGGTGTGAGTGTTAAAGCCGATCATCATATTTCAGCCGTTTTCTATCCCCTGCTGGATGAAGGCCTCCCCCTTTTCTTTCCACATATCTCGGGCTGCTGCTATCCTCATCCATGTAGCTCCTGAAAAACGCTTGATTTCATCTACCCATCTTGCACTCGGACGTCGTCTCGGTCGCTTCCTTTCTCTATAGGAATCCACTGTAGTACATTTGTCGTCCACCTTCCAGCTGTTCGTCTAGCTATGTGACCGGCCCATTTCCACTTCATCTTCTTCGCAGTCTTGAATACCTTTGTTTGTGCGCGAATCCATTCACTTGTCTTCCTGTCCCTCCTGGTTATTCCTAGCATGCATCTCTCCATTGCTCTTTGTGTGACTCTCAATCTTTGAGTCATTTGCTCATTCATTGTCCAAGTTTCATAGCCGTACATCATCTCAGGTAAGACACATTGATTATAAACTTTACGCTTCAAACACATTGATAGTTTGATTTTGAAAATAAAGTGTAGTCTTCCAAACTAACTCCATGCCATTTTACGTCTTCTATTTATTTCATTAGTCAACTTGGCATTCGATGTCTTGAGCTGGCCTAGGTAAACATACTCATCAACTATGCCTATTGTCTCTCCGTTAATCTTTACTTCCTTCTTTGCAGCATGTTGATTGTACATTACTTTTGTTTCACTTAAGTTCATTTTAAGGCCTATTTTCGAGCTCTCGTTACTCAGTTCTTCCATTCTGTTTGTAGTTCTTCTGCATTTGAAGCAAACAGGACTATATCATCAGCGAACCGTAAGTGATGAAGATATTCGCCATTAATTTTAATTCGAACTTCATCCCAGTGTAAATTTTGGAACACTCTCTCCAGGACCGCACAAAACAGTTTTGGAGAAATTGAATCTCCTTCCCTTAGCCCCTTTTCAACTTTAAATTTTTCACTTTCTTGATGTAGTCTAATGACAGATGTGGCAGTGGAGTAAACGTTTCGCAGTAACTTGATGTATGCACTTTCGATGCCTTATCCTTCGCATAAATTAAAAAAAAAAAAAAAAGTGATGTAACCTGACTTTTCTAACCAGTGTTCGCTTTTAGTTCTAGAGTTTTGTACCACAATACAAGGCATTGATAACACGAAGTGATTCCCCAGCATGACGCTTGTTTCCGTATACTGAACAATTCGAATACATACAAAGTATTTAACGAAATATTAATGACACATACCTTGTCGTAACACTTTTTGGATTGCTGGCTGTCGCTATGATTTTCTAGAAGTATCTGTGTCAATTATTTGTCAGAGAGTAAGTTTTACAGAGCGTACATACGTCTCAATAACTTGCGGAAGCTCGAAATCGAAGGTAAAATTTACCTGCTCCTTGACCGAGAGCATTTTCTATTAACTAAGTGAAAGGTAACGTTAATAGAAAATAATGTTCTATATACCTGGTGGTTGTGCAAGTTACATTATTGTAATAATAAAAATGTATATCGTAGCCTATATAATATTATGCAGACTCGTCTTATACAAAACGTTTACTTATAGTCTGATGATTCGCTTCTTCAATGCTTTTGACATCTCAGGGTTTTCTACTTCCTGAATTCTCTTTGGACATGGATCTTTGGACGATGAAAATGCTAGTGTAGGCGATTAATCCGCAACACACTGCTCCAAGTCAGCGCCACGCACACCACAGTGGAGACTACAGTTAAACCATATCAGGACAATCGATTTCTGCCAGAAAAGCATAACAGTCTAGCAATACGCTCTCAAGTATTAGATGTAGGTAGGTATACGAAAAGCGGCGCAGATCATTTATTAAAAATCTTACACCACGAACTCCATGCCTACACCAGATTACACGTTTTAGTTGCACTTGGCCAATAGCCTTCTATAATCCCTAACCTTTATACATATTTAAAAAATCATCCCTCGGTCGATGGATGCATCGTCGATGCATTACGTTAGTACCCTATAGATAAGGGTAGCTAGTCCTAGGGCTAAAAAAAAAAATCAAGCTCTACGAACATAAACAAGAAACCTTTATATTGTAATGCCACTGAGACAGCTATGGAACACCTAGACACGTCTCGCGGGATACAGTTTGGGAAACACTGAACTAAATAGTAACATCGTGAATCTAAATAATAGGACAGAAATTTCTAGATAATCTTTGTTTCAATATCCATGGGAACTGAAAAGTATGTTTGTGATTTTCTTTGGTAGCATTGATTTAGCTTAGGGGCTCCACAGTCGAGTGGTTAGAGCGTTGGACTCATGTCCGCGTGATCCCGGGTTCAATTCCCAGCTGGAGTCCCACTTTTCGGCGTCCACCCAGCGTCGTGAGGGAAACTGGGGAGTCACGTGAATAAAGAAGCGACGGTCACAATCGGTCTGGTAAGCCCCTGATACGCCTGTTCGTGGTTAGGTACGCGCAGTGCTGACCACATAGCCGTTACTCAGGTGGACGTAGTTCTACCAAACACGGACAGATGGCGTTGGGGCAGGCTCAGGACCTATAGGCCTGTTAACGCCAGTTTTTTTTTATGTAGCTAGTTATATAAACGATTAAGAAAAAGAAAAAAACTGAAAACTTACTTAACGTGAAATATTTTGTAAATAAAAGTTGATGAACAAAAGTATTGCTGGTATGGAAGAATGGTTTTAATTCTGAGCTGGATAAAAGTGAATCACAATTTGGACATTTATTTTATTCTCGTGCAATTACGCAACATGTGAGGAAAATGAATTCGCAATCTTTAATTCCTTATAAGCACTTCCTACAGGAAACGCGTTAATTAAAAGCTGTGCAGAAAACCACAAACTATGTTGTTTTGTTCACAAATGCTACGAGGAAAAAGTTAATCAAATGATTAGTCACAAGGAAATGTTCTTTATAAATTAGGTTGAGTCCTTCTTCTAAGATCATATTGATCCATGTTGACCATGAGTTTTTTTACACTGCTTCTTAAATACATTTTGTACATCTTTTGGTCCCAATATGTCCTGATGAATTCACAGTAACTCATTTCCGTGGGGAGGTTCTTTAATATATAGCGTCGAAAGTGACCAAATTTTCTGTTCTTCGTATTGCCCAGTTTTATCCTAGTTCTCGCTATCTTCTATATTTCCTTGCTCAGCTAGCAACATTCCATATTGATACCAGAGCTGAAATCAAGTCATTTATGGTGATTCGGTTCGAAACTTGTACCCGAATGATCACACTGATTCAGTGTCCTGGTGTTGACCCAATGATCAGACAGACTCTAACAAACAAACAAACAAACAAAAAAGTTAGAATACGACCCAAACAAGCCTTTGTTTACTTTCAACAAAAAAATGTTTAAACGAATTAAATTGCGAGGAATAGAAAACGGAGGTCCCAATATTTTGTAGTGTGACACGCTACTTATATCGCTATGGCGCGCCCCACACTTGCTGATTCTTTCGTTGTAATTATAGAAAAGCCAAGCTTGGAACTTTAATAGTTGTATATAATATTACAAAATGGAATATTTACTTCTTGTCAATTATAGAACTTAGAACATCACTTAACAATTCTGGAGTAGTTTGTTGTGGTTAAAATCTTGCTTATTTCTGAATATTTCATGTGCTTGGTACAAACGAATGAGTAACAAAAATAAATAGGTTTGAAACAAATTTGGTTTGTTTAATGGAACAAAGTTTGTTTGTTTGATGGAACAAATAAATAATCTTAGTAAACAAAGCTAAGTTTTAGAACGTATTTGTTACTCTGATAATTGACAAAGCATACGAAGAAACGCTTTCATGCGATATTGATTATTACAGTGAAACCTCGATATACCAAACCTCCTCAAGGGGAACGAGAGAACTTCGAATTATCGAGGATTTCGATATACCGAGGTTCGATTTATCAAGGTGATTTCTGACTGACTGCGATATAAAGAGATTCACAACTACAAAAACAACGATTACTGGATGCGTTTCTCATCACTCATTTGATGTAATTATAGGGTACTTTATTTTAATTTTTAAAATGTCTATGTTTTATTAAATTACAGACTGTTACAGTAATACAGTACGTACGTACTGTAATAGAAAAACAAAGCCTACATTGACTTAAATTTAGGCAAATTATGTAATCACTTTGTAAAAAAAATTAAGTGCATCTTTGAAAAAAAAAAACTTCAATATATAGAGGTTTTCCAATCAAAACTTCGATAGGCCTACATATAAGTGCGATGCCAAATCAAGTAAATATGAAAGTTCGAAATATCGAAGTCTTCCTGATCATTCCTTCGATATATAGAGGTAAAAATACACATGAGAGTGATAGCACGTTCAAGAGGAATGGAAGAACTTCGATTTATCAAGGAATCCACTGTATTAATAAACGTACAGTAAGCCTTATAGTACAGTAATATTATATTTGTTGTACTTATAATGTTGAAAATTTTAAGTTCTGAAAGTTTTTTTTTTATATGAGCTGAACTCCATGTAACTTCAAACAAATAAAACTTTGTTTGGGCCATATTTGAACAATTTTTTTGTTAACGACAAACAAGGATTTTTCTTTTTTTCTGTACTCTGACCCGACGAACCTATGATCGAATCCGGTGACCCAATTCTGACCCGATTTGATCTTGTCCTGTTTCTGTAACTTGAATTAATTTTGATATTTGTGATATTCCTTGAGAAGTGAGCTATGAATCTCAATATGTGTAGTGATCTGTATACTATATGCTTAAACCATATATTCATTATAACCAATAACCACCGGCGTTACAGACCGATAGGTCCTGAGCCTGCCCCAACGCCATCTGTCCGCGCTTGGTGGAACTGCTTCCACCTCGGTGACGGCAGTGTGGTCAGCGCTGCGTGTCACCTAGCCACGAACAGGCGTATTAGGGGGTTTCTAGACCGAGTGTCCGTCACGTCTTTATTCACGTGACTCCCCAGTTTTCCTCACGACGCTGGGTGGGCGCCGAAAAGTGGGACTCCAACCAGGAATTGTACCCGGGACCACGCGGACGTGAGTCCAACGCTTTAACCACTAGACTATGGAGCCCCCTGTATACTCATTATAGGTATGCTATATATACTCACGTTATTAACAGAAAGAAAATCACTCACATTGAAACTATTTGTTGTTAATGTGAAATTATAATTTTCTGTATAAAGATTAATAAACTAAGTATTTTCGGTATTTTTCATGCTCTTGGGGATAATAACACCCTCGGTGTCGGTCACACCTGAAAGAAACACTGTTCAAACGTGTAACAGTGTATAAATTATAACGAAAGAATTAGAAGCTCTGCTTTGCTCTCGGGGTAAGGTCGGGTACGAGCATATAGACCCGGTCCAAGACTTGATCTGAACGACCTGTTTCAGCTCTGTTTGGCTCATTGTAACTTCTGTGAAAAAAAGATGTGGCTTTAAATCTGATGATCCGCTCTGTTCTGACAAATCACTTTATTCTGTTTCACTAAAGGCATGCAGTGGAATGGCAGTGAAAAGGATCTGTCCGACATTGACAAAATTACAATTTTACGTATGTTGAGAATGTGGAACATATACTGTATGAAGAGAAAGAACGTGGAATCGCTGACCGGGAAGTCGGGTTCAATTCCCTCCCAGGTTATGTTTTTTTATCTTATTTTTTTTTAAGTAACTTCATATTTCTTTGCTAGTAGGGTAGACGGGCATTTTGCAACATCTATTTTCAGCTTGTAAATAGAGCCTATACCCTAAATGTA
>JAGDQP010029685.1:0-23181 GCA_022664845.1 Lepisma saccharinum | reverse complement strand
TCCACTGTTGTAATATATGTTCTGAATGCATCTCCCCAAATGCTTGAGGAACAATTATTACATTTTTCATTTGTTTTTTCTGGATAAGGTATATCAATGTCACACTTCATTTCTTCATACGTATGTTTAATTGGGAAATAAAGATATGCACTATTTACTCTATGATTAAAGTTGCAAATGTGAATGTATTTGTCTATAATATCCAAGATCAACTTGACAGTTGATACTAACCATTTCTATATTGTTTTTATGGTGCGTTTGCCATGATATAACAATTCTAGGAAAGATGTAGATTATTTGACTTAAATTATATTGGAAGACAAGGAATAAATTTAATATCTCAGGTTCATATATAATTGAAAGAATGGTAGTAAAGGCTATATGAGAAATTATGTAAACATACAATCATTTCTGATTGCGTGCAAGTTGTTTATCAATGCATCTAACAAATGCAATTATATAATTCTATAAATTAACATAGGGTTAATTACGTGTTATATTCAAACGCTTGTTTAGAATGTAGTAAAAACTTCACATCGTTTACAAGAACTAAAATGGAATCTTGAGAATGGATTCGAAACAACTCTAAAAGGTAAACTTCTAGACTATCTCTAGTAAAGTTAGATTAGTAAAGACAATGTATGGAAACTTCATTATTCAGAGTACGTGGTAACTACTTTAAAAAGGTATTTATTGGTTTAAAAAGTGTTTATCATTTACCAGTCGACAAAAGTGTTTGGAGGCGTTCCCTACAGTTAGGTTTGATAATTGATTTAAAACATCATTTTCGTAGTCATTCTATTTGTCTAATACTAATGAAAAATTATTATATATTGGTCTGGAGAATTACATTTTTCAGAGTGTTTTGAATTGTAGGAGAAACACCTGAGAGGTTTCAAAACGAGGTAAATAGGAGGCATTACTTTGTAACACTAATGTTCTACAAGAAAAAAGATCTTGATTTTGGGTTAACATTTGTTTAACAAATGACATTTGCTATACTGATCACTTTGCCACCTTCGATTTCTGACGCTTAACATGGTTTCAACACTTACAATTCTCTCAGCTATTGTTCAGATTCATATTGTGGCTAAAATTCGGATTTATGTCACTGTGATTCAGCCAAGATTATTTCCGATTTTTACATGTATTCACTCAACACTGTGCTCATACGAGTAACCGAGAAATTTAAAGCGAAAATGTCGAAAAACTTTTGAGAACTATTTGTTAAAATATTCTTTGAATTCCAATACATATATCTTTATTGGCATTTCTGGAAATTTTCATGCAGACAGCTTCTAACTCGCCTGACTACTGTCCGGAAAGTGAATAAAAGTTGTTACAGTATAAACATTACAGATTGTATTCCAATAAATTGTCAAGGGGCAGCAACACTCTTGCAAGCAGGCAACGGATTTATATAAATTAACTGCAAAATGAACCTTCAATTCTCAGCGCTAAAATTTATAAGCACTAATGAGAAACACTTATGGAAAATTAATACGCATATGCTGTATTCGTAAATGTTATTTATTTGATCATTTAAAACAAAATAAGCAGTCATATAGTCACTTGCCTTAGGTCCCTAATTCCTTGCATTCGAACCACTTTCCTCAGACGCTGCTTTTGTTTATTTTTTTACTTTCTATTTACCTGTCGCAAAACATCGATAATCAGCGGTTGAATTGTGTAATTATGAACACCACTGAAGTCAACGTTTGTGGTATTCTTCAGAAATTGATAGTATCGAGGTTCAAGAAACACACGAGATTTAGAGGCAATAGTGTGCAACCGTCATGTTTTCAAGACCTACCTCCAAAATGGAGGCTATGATATATTATTATCCTGGACAGTGTTGCGAATCCTTAGTACCAGAAATTTACATTTTAAAATCGTCACCAGGTGTTTCTAATCTCTGTCGTGTCTTGTTGTGTTATTGGTGTTTTGAGGATTGTCTCTCAATCGAGAGATCTTCTTCTTACCAAGTTTGTATCATTAAAGGAGTTTTGTTTCGATTTTGTAGGTTGTAGTCTTCTTCTTGTGAAGAATGTAGGGAAGAAATGTTATCTTTGTGTTCTTTTTATGGTGGTTCCTTTTTGTGTCTGTAGGTTTGAATTTTTCAAACTTGCTGATAACGCAAAAACGTGCAATTATGGATCCATCAATCCCATAATTTAGTGGCCATGTAAGCTGCTCAAGTTGTTACCATAACAATGGGCATGCGTCCTACATTTATTGATTTTCTTATTGCTGTGTCTAAATTAATTCCATTGTTAGATGAAGCTAGAAGGAGTTTTGTAATTTATTATATTATTGAAATATCACTGATAAAGGGAATGGAACAAGAATATATAGTTAGTTGAATGTTATTAGAAAATTGTAATAAATTATTTTTGTTAAATAATTTGGGAGAAATGGGAAACCAGTCTTACTAGTTTTTATAAAACCGAAATTGCCCAACAAACGAAAACATGTGACATTCAACAATCATTTTGAAATGAAGTTAGTAATATCATTTGTCACTGATTAGTTATCTTAGATTGACCACATCCTCAGAAGAGACTGTTTCCTGAGAAGAAATAACAAGGACACAATTCAAGGGAAGACAGGAAGAGGAAGAAGGTTGACTGATGTGACTAAAGATTGAGTTACCAGCAGGTGAAGTAATAGATACAGGGCAGAGAATTGGAGACGCAGGCTGCCTAGTTAAGCCTATCTTAAGACAGAATCATCGAATAAGAAGAACGTTAGTAAATAGTGACATGAAAGAAAACCAAGAAGATAAAAGCGAAAAGTAAACGATTACTTAAAACGTTTTACTAAATCAGAATAGTTAAATTATTATTTAAAAAAGAAAACATACAAATTCACCTTAAAGCATAAGTCCCACTTAGCAGAAATGGATAAAAGACTATACTGAATCGAAGCATAAGTTACTCTCAAGGGCTAAACTAACGAAATGTACTGAACCTTTTCGATTCAAGATTTAGCAGATTGTTGGTGAAAACCTATTAAATCGACGAGCGACCAGGTTTGAAAAGTTAACACAGATATTCACACCGACTTCCAATACCGAATATGTCAATTAAATCCTGATGGTTCTGTGGTTAACATTGCGAATTTGGACGACAATAGGGAGGAAAGTGGACTTCACTACTGCCTATATTATCTAATATTTCTTGAGGTTTTCCTCACTTTTGTCATGCAAATGCCGAAATGGTAACTCAAATAGGGTACACTTTTGCCTGACCATTTTTTCCTTCATTGCTCCCGGAAGAGCGATCATCGGGAGATGTCATTTTCAGACGTGACAGGTTAATTCCGTAGTTGCCTGATCTATCCATAAATGATAATTGAGATCGGAAAGTAAATGTAGGACAAAGTATTTACACTTTTCATTAGATCCTGTCTCCCATTCATAACTGTTGTACGAACAACTACAAAAAGATTTGCATATACAACTCAAAATTTAACGGATTGATTGCTAATGGCGCTTCGATTGAATTGTAACAGCTTGATAAACCCAATATCTTTATTCTGAAAACTTCACAAGTACAAGAATTTCATATGAGCTCCATAGATTATAGAGAAATCTGCAAACGGTATCCTATATGTCGACTCCAGTAGTCAACGGATACAGGTGACATTAACGAATAAACAAAGTTCGTGGTAATCTTTTATATATAACCCAAAATATATGTGACACGAAACTGTCATATTTTGTACATGGTTACATTAAAGTCCAAAATGTACAAAGTATGACAGTTTTGTGTCACACATATTTCGGGTTATACATAAAAGATCACCTCGGACATATTATTCGTCAATGTATTCGTTGGGTTCTGAACTCCTCATATGTGATGAAGATTTCAAGGTTTCTTCTTTGTTACATATATTGGTTCTGCGTTTAGAATCACGTTTCACGAAGAGAAATAAAACTTTTTGACTGTTTTTATTTCTACTACCATATCTCATTCCATCAGTGGCTCTGCTGTTATAATATAAAACTCTCAGACTTCAAGATAACTGTGCACAACAGTGTCAATCGCTTTTCAGCGAAGCCAAAATAATCACTTCAAATCTTATTTTACCACGACTATTCAATTTTTCGTTCAACTAAACTGCCTATCTCCCCAATGAGCGATATAATGAGGGGATCTACTCTATATTGCTAATTTGTTACGCTGTGGCGATGAGTTTAATTGGTGCAACCAGTTAATTGTTAAAGAATGTCTTAAACTATCAGGAAGAAATAATGTTATCACATGAAATTATCTTCTTTCTTTAATGCACACCTACTTCTTGCATGCTAATATCATAATGATCAAAATAAAGGTATAATAATTATGGCTTTTAAAGATAGAGATTGACTTCCGTATGTTCTTGAACTGACGTTATCCACGTAACGGGTATTGCACTGTTCGCTCGGACTTTGTCTTCCGAATGCTGCATTGACCTCAAAACAGGAAATAAGTGCTATAAACATCTGAAAAGGCGCCCAAGCTTAAATTTTAGTCTTTTAACGTGCGCTCGTACTTTGTTTGCTAGAGTGTGGACTTCGTACTCAGAAGGACGTCTTTTCGTGCTTGCGACCACCCATCCTGATTGAAATCGCTATAGTTTTCTCAATCCCGTGAAGTAAATGCTGGGATAATACCTGGTATGGACAGGACCGATTCGTCCTCTTTGTCGTTGTGGTATCCGATGTAAAATGTCCTGTGAGCTGTATTTTGAGTTTATTAAATAAATATTTGTATTACAGTAGACTCGCAGTAATCCGACCTCCATTGGATCGACTGCACGCATAATCCGCCTATGACGTAAGTTCAGAAATGTGGCCGGATGTCTGTCTTTGTCCTTGAAACACAGGTACATTTGTCACTTTGTCCTTGCGTCAGTTAGCTGGTGTCGCTTTGTTTTACGAGTGTTTATTGTTAAAGCAGTGCGTTTTGACAAGATGTACAGTATTTTGTGTGTTAAACATCGCTGTTTAGTGTAGTGTACTCGTAGTAGAAATACTGAATTCAATTTTATTATAAATTACTTAATACATTCGTAGTTTTTAAATGAATTTCTCTGTATTGTATTAAATATTTTTCTTTTCTGATCATCCTATCTTTCTTGCGTTCTGACCAAGCCCTCAGTCACATAGGGGACGGATTAACGGAGTTCTACTGTACTTTATTTCATATCTTGGATGCTTTTTTGTGAAAAGGAACGCCATGGAGATGGTTTGAAAAGAAACGTAAGTACTTCGGACTGAGGAATCCCGCAGACTCGAATCCTCCTTAGCGCCATCCCGATGGAAGTGTCTAGGAAATTGCTGAGTTACCCCAGTGAAATTCCACAGTGGTACCTTGAGATAGACCATTCCTTCTACCTTCATCGTTTCTTTTCCCCGAAGAACAATCTTCGAGTGATGCCATCTTTCAAGTTCGAGATGGGCGTAAACCTTACATGGACACAAATTCCTAAATATGTATGTAATCAGAGTGAAAGGAATTTCTAATTCAGCTTAAATATCAGAGTTAAGGTTATTTATGCAAACACAAGAAGACCACAAGTTGCGAAATTCAGTCTCTGGGATGAAATTCCGATTTTTTAAAATTCTATATTCTTATTTTCTGTCTTCTTTTGTCTGTACTACAAAATTGTGTACGGTGGAAACACTGACACACTAAAACAACTGGAGCGTAAGACACCTACATGCAATCAAAGTGATGCTCCTGTTGATTCAATGTCCAGTTGAATTTCATGCTCAAGATATTTGGAACTCTTCTTCCATATCAAGACTAATTATATCCAGCCCTCGTGATCTAGTGTTTATGGTTTCTGAGTTCGGTTCGGCACGAATATTCGAATAGTCCTGCCGGTCATCTTGACTATAATTTTCCTTCTTTTTAAAGTTTTGTTAGTCATATCAAGAAACGCTACCTAGAAACAGGACTTAGCAGATATCTTCCCTACCGTTTCTCGAGAATAATGCTTCCTACTGGATGTAATGACGGAAGGGATGCCATAGTTGTTTCTTCAGCCATATACTTTAAAAGTAAATAGTATTAAATAACGACCAATCTTAATCTTCCAAGTATGTTCCAATCCCATTTAAGAAAAGGTTGATTGCAAAACCAACGAAGTCCAAGAACAAATAATTTCATTTCTCCTTATTATATCTTGATCCTTATTTCCAAATTGAAAACACTGTCATTTATACGTAGCGCTACTAACAGAAAAATTGTTGATAGTGTCATCTCAAACAGTCACTTTTTGGACATTCTGTTTCTGATAGAGATCCTGTTTCAGACTTTCTTGGAATTTAATAACTAAAATTGTGATTATCAAATTTGTTTTAAATTCGCTGTTAAAACGAATTGTCTCCTTCTTTATCTGTTCTTAGCTACAAATATCCGAAAGAACGAGCGTTGCCATATTACTTTTAAAGTCCAACATTTTGTTATGCTATGAGACTATGACCGTGTACGGCTAACCTGAACTATTTTAAACCGAAGCTATGTTTTCTTGGTATTTTAACCTTCTGTGCGGTGTAACTTTTTCTGTATCGATTACATACATCAAAACCATAACAGTCACAACTTCGCCAACAACTTTAGACATTTCTGGAACTGATTTATTGCTAACATTCTTTCAACAACAGCTTGCAAGAACGTGCTACAACAAATGAAAAAACTTGCAGAGACAACTCATGGACAACAGAATGTTGTCAACAGTTCAATAATATTGTTCACTTTATTTTAAGAGCACGAACCGCAGTGTCTTGAGAGATGGCAGCATGCTGCCATTTTCTTTTGGATATTTTCCACCAAATAAGACCAGAATCAATGCTCAGCCAGACGTGAATTTTCAGAGCCTGGCGGGAATACGGATTATATTCTTTTACCGACAAACGGGAATATAAACTAATTTGCATATAGTTATCGCCAGGAATTGACAGATATTTGAAACACTAATCGGAAACGTCTGCGTGACTGAGAGGAAATTGTTATTCTTTGAATCTAACAACACTGAACAGACTGTTATCAATCATTCAAACTAAACTGAAACAAAATTATACTAACTTATTGTAATTACATTATTTCAGATTAACTATACATTAATTATAAAATCTAACTAAATAGAAGTGTGGGCCTATAATGGTCCATGTCAGCCATCAGTGTGAAACACAAAGGTTAGCCATGCGAGGGTTAAGTCAAAATCATCAAACTTATTAATAGAAGAGGAATTATTGGCTTTTCAGGCTACTCCTTCTGGCGTGCATTAGGTGCCTTTCATTGTAGATATTTTATGACCGTACAGAACATTAATAAATCCTCATCAAAGTCGTTGGTTATGTTATCAAAATAAACATAATTCCCCGTTTAATACTATTAGAACTGACTTGCTCGGCGTTAATATTATGTTTACGCTTTGCGAGTGGTAATCTTTATATTTGATATTTAATTCCATCTCAACTGCTGATATAAGAATAAGTTCTCTGTACCCTGCACTTTTAATGTAAACTGATCTTGTAATAACCTTTAAATCAATCGATCATGTGAAGTGTCACTGGGGATATCACCGGAATTTAGAACTGTCAACGGAACATTTAAAATGGTGTCCAAGGTGCTTGTGACGACACATGAACTCTTGCTTCTCAACAATAAGATTTTCTCCAAGTATCACTACAAACATATTGCTAGGCACACGTTCACTAACTTAAATCACATGCAGCCAGGTACTCTAATAATAACCCTGCTAAACGAAAATTCGCCAAATTGTTGACCTAGCTAAAACTCTACATCTCGACCTAGCCAAAATCTCACAATGATTTCCCAAGTTTAAGCATATTTCACCAAAGTTCTTAGAACCCCTTTTAGGATAAAAATTACAACAATGACTCGTTTTTATGATTAACGGGCAGTTCACGAACAAGAAATGAGAAGAAAATGCAATTAGAAATCATGAAGGTGATACCTCAAATTTGAGCAAGATCATTATGGACCTGTGAACCAAATATGGGTTTGTGTAAACGTCATTTACTCTTATTTATTCTGTAAGGGAAAGTAGAGTTTCCATCTGCAAAATATTGTCAAGCTATCTCACTAGATGATTTGCAAAATATCTAAACGATCATAGGAAATGTTCTAGGGTTTCTGGTGTTTGAACATGCCGAAAAACTAAAAAAAAATAACCTGTTATTTTCTCAAGTTTTCAAATTATGTTAATTCTATACTGGAAGTGCTCCTGAAAAAAAAATAGTGGTGTTGTAAATATTGTTTTCTTGCGCAGAGTAAATGCGATTTAAGTGCAAATGTATGCTTCTCTGTACTAACTTTTTCTTGTCTTAGTATGCTTACTGTATTTAATTTGGAATTAATTTTCTGTTCACAAATATTTATCTTTAGATTGCTAGCGGGCCAAAACGTCATTATTCAAATAACTGCTAAGCAATTGCCTGCATAATATTTATCTTTCTTATAAACCAATTAAGAAACCCTCTGTTTTTCTTTTTAGTGATGCACTGTTTACTTTGTAAACTATGTTTAATTTTGACATTAGAGACCACTTTTATATCGTAACCTAGGATCTAGGATAAACAGAAAGCAAGGTAAACATCGTAGCTTCAATAGATAACGTATATTCCATTAATTTAATTCTGTGTTGACGGTATCATTCACATACTTATTAATCTTTGTGATGTAATTCTGTTAATTGAGCTGGACGTGTTGTATCTCTAATTGAATTATTGAATATTTAATTTGCAGGCTGCAAAGCCATAATTTGGTGGGTAAGTAGAGTTTTGCAGAATTTCTACCGATTTCCAACACTAAAAAAATACACTTATAGGGATGTACTCTATAATTTAGGGTGGCCTTTGAGGGTGAAGGAGGCTGGCAGAATTCCGTTTGTTATTCTTTTGTCTCGCATAGCATTCCCTTCTCGCGAATGTCTTGAAATTCGTGTTGGTCAGCTTACAAATGTTAGTGTAATGAAGTGCTTGCGACTGCAAGAATTTTGCCAGGATTTTCAGTTTGTGGGGAGGGGGTAAGAATAAAAATTGGGAGGGTGTAAATGGAGTTTGTACGGTCTATTATTTGCAGCAAAAATTTTAAAGTTCGGGGGTGCTCTCGAGGATTTGGAGGTATCGCGTAATCACTGTTTGCGAGTGTAATTTAAATTAATATTAAACGAACAGCTCTTTCCGTGTCACAAGAAAGCCTTACGAAGCATGAGGAAAATAATTATCTTTAATTAAAAAACTACTCGCTCATTCATTAACGATCCCGTTTCCTTCATTAAGAACGATAATAACGAATCGTGACAATATTTTCTTTACTATTTAGACATACAATAATTATTGTATGACTAGTTAATATACCCGCCCGCTGGTATATAAAATATTTCAGCATCACTGACAGTTAGGGCAATTTTAAAAATTAATTAGTAGTTAGTTCTCTTCGTCTTCAAACTGTCTGAAGTTTTCTTACCCTGATAATAGACGAGAATCTGCGGAGAGGGACAATCTTGAGGTCACAGTACTCTCGTTAGCGTAAAGAATCTCGGAGTGAATAAATCCGTAGCGAAGAAAAGTAACAGAACCTCACTTCTTTAACCTAATCTAACCTAACCCTTAGTAACTCACTTATTGGTAATAGATATGAGCACATAAAAATGTTTTTAACAGAAAAGCGAAGAAAAAATACAACTTGACACCACTGGGATTCGAATCCTGGTCTGCTACTTAGCAAGTAGCCTTCTTATCCACCTTTTTAATATTTCTCGCCCTAAGCGGGCTTTAATTCGTTTCACATGACTTATTCCTTTTTACTGAAAATACTTGTCATTACTGATCCATCCTAACTACTTATATCCTAAGTTAAAATTACACACACAAACATCCATGCCCTAGGCAGAATTCGATCTCACGATCTTAGCCACCGAGCCAACGTACAAACAATGGTTTGGAACTTTTATTTACAGCGTACGTATTACGTCACAACGATATTACGAAAGAACGGTATTGATTGGCCCTTTCCTCCGACACTTCTGATAATAGTGTCTTCATCTAAACGTCTGTTTTGTTTTAATGTCGTATTTCTCTTTCTTCCAAGGTGCGATTTCTTAGCTGGAATTGCTGAGCAGTGAAGAGTAAGGGCAAAAAATATAAATAACAAACTGAATGTGATGAAACGGGAAAAAATGGAAAATAGTGGTTATTTACACAAAAATTGTTATCACTTAATATGTCCGTTCATAGATAAACGAAACTTATTTATTTAGTTCTGATTATGATAAATGGATCAGCTTTGCAAAACTATTTCTGGTTTTGCAACAATCGAAATTTAGGTAAAATAAAATAGTTATAATTTTTGTTTTGCAACAATCGAAAGTTGAATGAAAATGTAAACCAGGGATACCAGATCATTTTTACTATGAGAGAACAACTGCATATTTCTTTCATCCAGCGGAGGAAAACTAAGCTAAGATTGGTAGACAACTATGGCTATCTTTCATTTAAGACCCGATAAAGAAATAGTGAAAAAAATACCCTTACTTTCACATTTCAGTTCTTACAGGGCAAATTACGTAAAATTTGACGTTTCTATTGTATCTTCCTATCAAGTAATAAAATTGATTAAAAATATGAAGTGGTTACCAACGACTCCATTTGCTTGATATTTAGGTAACAAAGAATGTATTAAAACTAAGAAATAGGAATACAGGAGTACGCATATGTCCAATTCTGAACCCTTTAACCTGGTCACTACAGAACGGAGGACATTTCAAGATATTTAGAAAAGTTGGAAAGACTGGATGACAAGATGAAAAAAAGAGGACATGCCATCTAAAAGGAGGACGTCGGTAACCGTAACCCTGTGTAAACAATTTATTTGTTTCATTGCTCTCGTAAAATTTATATAGAAATTAAACAATGGAATTTTCGACTCGACTCCTGATAACTGGACCATCAAAGTAACATTACAAAACCTTTGTGGGGACAAAGGGACTAAGTTCATGCAAAAAATCATGAACAATTACAATTTCATTACATTACAATTACAAGATATAGATAACAATTTCAAGTACGTGAACGGTGTACCTATATTAAATATTTTAACGACAATAAAAATATGTACGTGAAAAATATGGATTGTCTGCCTTATTTGGACATCATAGTCCTTTTCTGACCAATACACGTTTTTCACTGATCAACAGTGTTCTAGCAGGGTTTTACTGTATTATGATTAATTACTTCGAGTCAACTTACATGTCTGATTCCAAGTTACAAGAAAGAGAGAGAGAGTGTCATTTTAAACGTAGTCGAGCAGAGCCTCTTCTGAAGGGATAGTCTGGTGTGAATGAACCGGGGAAATTCATGATGGCGACCTCTCACCCTGAAACCAGGACATTCCTAATGCAAAGTCAATGCTCTAACACCTAGGTGGTCTGCAAATTTCATTAGGTGGTCTTTTACCTGTATCATGTAAAACTATTCTGACCTTATTGAATGGTCCCCATGCCTTATCAGCAATTGTTTTCTTGGCATTTAATTCCTAATTTACACTTCATTAATCATATGTGCTTCTTCAGCACTTCATATTATTTATCATACATAAATAGTTTGATTTATGACTTTAGAAAAAATCTATAATTTTATTTTCTACACGTATCACAATACCATTATGTATTATGGGTGAGGAAACATTACGATATAACATTAGTTCCCAACCGTTTGTTAATTCCATACCTCTTGGTACTCTGAGCAAACCCCTTGTAGTGACGTGCTCGCAACACATTGTTTAAGAAGAAATCCCCTACCATTCACGAAAATATCAAAGCTAGGGATCATATTTTTCATTTCCTGATGCAAAATAACTATTGCACATTGGTAGTATCTGGTACTATGTTCGTTTTCTGGTAGATCTCCATTTTCTGTGGTTCAAACCTAACACTTATTGTTCTACAACTAATGGTTTACTTTTCTTTTCCTATCATTACTCATTGCTTTCCACGTATCCCTAAATGGCTCAGCACGTACCCCTGGTTGTAAACCGATTTGATACAGAAATAGGTCGCGTTTAACAGACCATTCTTTTGATTGCAAAAGAATTCTAAATGTTCAATGTACACTGATTTAACGCTGTAGATCACCCCGCCATCTTGGTACGCACCTTCCATTGATTTACACGGAAATTGTTTTACTCATTTTATGCCTCTCGGATGTAGAATATGTAAGTTCTGCTTTCACAAAATTTGTCTTGGTGATTATTTTGACTCTTGTATAGTTTTGGTTTGTGAAGTTTCTCCAAATATATAAGTATAATGTATTATTAATAGTTTGCTATATAAACCACAATATGTTAACGGGAAATTATACTGTTCCTGTATAAATTATTGCATTTCTATAAAGTAGCATGAGTCAAAGAGAACATGACGATAAACTGGGCGAAAACAGAAGTTAACTATGCTCCTGAAAAGTATAAGACGAGTAAAACAATGCCCATGTTAATCAATGGAAAGTGCATACCAAGATGGCGGGGTGATCTGCAGCCTTTGTATGGACCCTAGTGAAAAATAGCCTTCTCTGATACACGAACCTATTATATCTTTAATGTACTTATTTTCTTGCACTAAATTCCAACTTTTCTAAAACTCCAAACCAGTTTATAACCACAAGTTATAAAAGAAGAAAGTTTATAACCACATGTTTTGACCGTGCCAGTTGTGATGAGAGAAGTCTAGAGATAAGCAGGGTTGCCACCTGTCTCGATTCTATCAAGATCGTCCCAATTCAATGTTCATCGGGACGCAGATAGTCAAGCGATTTTAACACTGAACGGAATAGAGACTCGGAACTCGGAACCGGGAAAAACTTTTAAATGGTTTTAATTTGTTTTCTCTGACGATTGGAACCCTTTAGGTTTCAATTTGTAGTAGCAGTACTGGAACTTTGTGTAAGAGAGAAATCACATTAGATAATAAAAAAATATTTGCTACCTCTAGCATGGGAAATCCCTGCCGGACAATAACCTTAAGAATCGATTCTGCAATAGTTAAAAATTACAATTCATTGGTAACTAATACACTTAAAAATTGATTACCAGCAATTAACTACTCTATTTGCATTAGAATAATAACAATAGGAAATGCATGACGAAAGACGAAACGTTTTTAAGCTTCTATTGTTGTGTCTATGGACATTCTATTTCTTCTTCTTTTGTTACAAGTTCGTAATTAATTATGTTCGTGTAACATGAAATCAACTTAGCTGAAGCCCCCCCCCCGGTTGCCTTCAAACGTTAAACTAATAAGGCTAGAGTAATTGTCTCACAGATACAATTTCATTATTTTAAAGAAACAGACCGTTGACAAACAAAAGGATCCAATGATTGTATTGGGCTGTAACATTTTACAGTACAGCTTGGTAATAGAGCATCACCTTTTCAACATGTGATCAGTCACACCTGACACACATGATAATCTATAACAAAAATTCCAATGGTTCTTTGGTGGAACGCCTTATAATAACAATAATAGTACGCACTAATTGTTGTGTGGACTGGTCGTGCGTGTTTAAGAAGGGAAAATAAGAAAACATTTCTTGATTGCGTGCGATAGTGACCTAATTACATGACGGAGGAAAGGAAGGACACGCATAGGTGCGAAAAGAAGCCCATTACGAGTGTGGAAAGGGCTTCTTTAACATTATTATTGCGTGCTATGGATTGCTATATGGTTGAGTTAATGTGCATTTAACTCAGGAGTCTCAAGTTCAACTCCCAATGAGACTGAATGGTCGCAGACAGAACAGCCTAATCATAATCTTGTAAGATGTAATAAAAAGCAGACAATTGGACTATGATTTTTTATTTCTCAGCGCAGAACTCTGCTTGTATCCAATTTCCAAAATGATACTTGGCCGGCTTGACTGTTCATATTCAATTAAACAGTAGTTGTTATTAATTAATTTGTTATTAATCAGAGTTTGTACTTAGCCGATGGTTAATTACCTTGGTTTCAAATCGAGCTATCCCAGGAACGTTTCCTGGTGGAGGTTCTCAGGTTCTAATGTTGAACTAGCATATGCTGTCACATAGGAAAGAAACAGCAAATTCCAGTCCGGAGAGAAAAGAAAAGGGAAGACTGATACCATGGTCTAAATTTCGGATACCATTCTGCTATTCAAGTGGTGTAACAAAGAGAAAATTGCATAAAATCGTCGTTAAGAATGGCTGAAGTACCAATGATCGAAAATCGTATGCTTGTCAACTATACTGACCTTCGTCCTTAACTATTCGAGGTGAAATTGATTTACTTTTGTGATTATTTTAAAGTGACGGAATAAATCAACAGCTACCGTCGAACATTTGCCGCATTTATTTTGCTAGGATTTTTCTTGAACTCGTTGCCATAAAATTATCCCGTAAAATAAATACATTCAACGTGAAATATCACTTAAATAAAGTAGGTTATAACACGATTGAGGCAAATTATCACTTTATAAATAATATATTATACGATAAACACACAATTCTGCGTAAAATAGATATATTGAACTTGAAACAAAAATTTTATTTATTTATTTTGCAGAAAAGCGTCCATGATATTATTTACGTTTTAGGTTCGAAAGATTGGTTTGTGTGCTTGACACTTAATTATAATGAAAATTCCGTTAGGGCTAGTCTATATAATCAGTGTATTATTATTTGCTAACATTGAGAGATTCGCTGTAGAAAGAAAATAATATACAAGAATGCTATTCTGTGAATAAATACGAACTTATTTAAGTAGTTGGAAACGAAATAGTCTAAACACTTTCTTTTAGTGGCCCAATCCGGTAAAGAAAAAAGTTACACATTTAATAAAACAATGGGTGGTGAAATATTCTCAAATTTCAAATAAATAGTTATTACATTAACTTGGTCAATAACCATTTGCTGATTATTTAAATAATATTAATTTTTAATGTGTGTAGTATTGTAGCGAGACGTAAAGATAATAATGACAATAATAAATTAAAGAAATGTGTGTCAACATTATATTTTCATAATTTCCTTTCAATATTGTGTAAATTTCCTGGTTGAACTTTTTATTTATGACCTTTAGGCATCTAAAGCTCAGATCAGGAAAGGGGAGTGAACAGGATTCGTGAATGTGTCGGCCAAGGTCTATATTGAAGGTGTCATCCCGGCATTTGCCTGGACCTACTGAGGAAAACCTCTGTAAAAATCTCAGTTCGGATGGTTGTAAATTTCCTGGACCCTTTGCTTAATTACATATTTTCAATTTTGCATATATTTTCAATACCCTCGTATGAATAGGTTTCCAAATCTGTAAAGAGATCCGGAAATGAGTCAGTGATGTTCCATAAAAGTGAAGGGCAATGCCCTAGTAATATGGAGGGTGCGTAATGAAAGGGCTTCCAAAGTTCTATGATAAAGAGCTCTGACAGAAGGAAGGACAAGAATGTTTAGTATACACTGTTTTTGAAAAATATTTATTTCCGAGAGAAAAGCGACTAAGGAAAGAGTTCCTTGCATGCTTTTAATACTAACTCGGATAATAGTCGTACCATATTCAGATAAGATAGAAATACCCTGAAAATCGATTTTTATTATTTAGTGATAATGGGTTATGTAACTGGAAAGGATATAGTTTTTGAAATTTTAAATATATTCCTTGCTTTTCCCAAATGGGTGACATTTAAGCGTTAGTATATTTTATAGGCTTTAGAGAAGGTATTTTATAGGCTCAAGCAAATCTAGAGCAGGTAATAACTTTATAGCTGTTTTAATTTGGTTGATAATCCTAACGAAAAATAGGTGTTTTCAAGATTCAGGATAGACTTTTCTGCTGAAACACTTTGTTTTGTATCACCCATACTTGAGTAACTATGGATTCCGGTCTGTCTCGATGATGGGAGTGCAGTTCTGTTAATATCCCACAAAGATTCTTGTTCCAGGCGGTATTCGAACCGGCAACTTCATTGACGACGGACCAAGGCCCTAGTTCACATGGCTACCGAGATTGATTCAATCTCTCGAAAATAAAGCTTCCTTTGAACAAAATTTTGTGCTCATTTTGATGATAACTTCTTGTCCTAAATGTTTCTAATCCTCTAAACACGTTCTACAGGATCGACGTCATAGAAACTTAGCTGTGTTTGGCAATGGACATCAGCTATTTTACTTATTCTTGGTCTTGCGTTTGGCGTGACTTAATTAATTAGGTTGGTTTTGTAACTTCGTACTTGTAGTACCGGTACGGAAACTACAATTATTAAAATGTTCATACATCTGTTTCAAATTCTTTGTAACAGAAAACAAGTTACGAATATAGTTACAACAACAACAACGAATATAGCATCGAAATTTTAATTCACAACTGAGAAATTATGCTCTTTTCAATTATTTTTACTTGAATACTAATCTTGAATAATTTTCTGTGCTGTAACTTAAAATATAAATATAAATATAAATCAATTCTTGCAGAGGATTTAATATCTATTGGAAAGACCAGATTATAAAGCATAGCGCCATTGGGCTAAATCAAGTCATTGTAAGCAAACTGTCTTAAGTTAGACTTGCAGAAACCAGATATTAAACAAATTTGACTGAGGAATTAGTCCTAGGGTAGGTAATTTTATTATTTAACCAAATGCAATTCATTATTACGTATGGACAGGATGAAATTTACAAACAGTAGGTCAATCACTGACACCCAAACAAGAAATAGACTCTGATTCATTTCTGGTGATACAAAGTTTCCAATTTTGAGTCCAAAATCGTCAGAAAAATTAATATTTTGCGATAGGTAAGAAAAATCAATTAAAGTAATTTGGCTTTGGGAAGTTGATTGCATTAATGCGGTAGATATTAGAAGTTACAACGTGATATCATCTGGTTGCCAGTGTTGCCAACCTGTATAAAATGTATTCTTTCGAATGACATTACATCAGATTGGTGGATATTTTGTATGCTCTAGTGATGATAAGTATTACATGTGAAATACATAATTCAGTGTTGCAAACTACGAATAATTCATGAGGTGAAATATTCAAAACAAATATTTTCAATTTAACATTGTGTATTATTCAACATTTGCAATTCTGTATTCCGCGCTTCACATATATTTACCATTTTTAGGGAATACGAAATATCCTATTTAACTTCCTAATACTATCTCAAAACTTAAATTTCATACCAGATATGGCAACACTGTATACATAATAACATTAGATTTTTATATTCCAACATTACCCTTCTAATGCAAATTATTTTTCAGCATGTAATTCTGTTTAAACTTATCCTTTATTATCTATCGAAAAGTTTGAATTGTAACATGACAATTTTGGACTATAAGTCCTCGACCAGTATAATTAAGAATCACCCTTCAATTTTGAGTTTTACTCAGAGGGATCCATAGATCAGAGTATTAACAAGATCCCTTAATTGTTTCTTCTTTAAAAATAAGTATTTTATTTTGAAACTTACAAGTGTAAAAACTTGACTGTTTATCTAATTTATGACAATATCTTAGAGGGATCACTGTTTACGGACTTACAGCGACGCTAACTTTGAATTAGGGCACGTTTACCATAGGACACAACAGTGTGTATGTCATAATTACAGAGTAACGTACCTACAGTCTGATCATAAACTAATTTAACAAGCAAATTACTTAAATTTTCTGTAATAAATCTTAATAACAAACGCATATTTATGTTATTATCTCAAGAAGATTTGCGGAGTTAACAAAAGTAGTTTTATAGTGGAAATTCTATCTTTACATTGATCAGATATTAAACTTACGAGTTACTAGATATATCTAAGGGTGTTCTATGAATGGCGTTCCCTACTATTCTTTGATCTGTTGTCTTTCAACAGTTTGTAAAAAAGATTAAGGAACCTTCCGATTATCGTTTAGCATTCACGATAAGAATGTTATTTCCTTTTAGTAATAGTAGATTGTAGACCATAATTCTCTCGCTAATTTCTTATTGAGTGATAATTGCCAACAAAAGGAGCATTTACAAATTCCTATGCTTATTTTAATTCTTCTTATTTGAAAAAGAAAATGGATAATTTTTTGTGCTAACAAACTAGGCTATAAAGTTTCACTAATTGGAATAAATAATTCCGGGCTTTTTTTTTGTAGTGTTACTAACTTTTATGTCATATTCCTTATAACTTTCTTTTAAATACAAAATTGAACAGCAACATAGCAAAACTCGTCTTGTCTATTTTAGAATATTAAAAAACGAATAAAAAACTATACATTTGTTCACTCATTTAACAGTTTAACTTTATTAATTTTACACAGTTTCTTATTTCACACTAGATAATGAAAAATATGGTTTCTTAAAATTGATAAAAATTTCTTATCTATTCACCGAAAAAAAATTCTTAGGAATACTCATTTAATTCAAAATGAGAGCCTACCGACTTAAAAATAAGATCAGTAATCTCATTTCTAAACGGGAATGTTCTCATTTTCAATTATATGAGTATGTTGATATATCATTTCTAAGAACATAATTTTTCGCTGCACAGTTAAGAATGTTTTCCTCAATTTTAAGAAACCATTTTCTTTTTACTGTGTACGAAAATGAATCAAATAAAGAAAATTTTATGTGAAAGTGTAAAATGAGTTAGACTTTGTTTCGCTTGTAAATTTATTTTAAAATGGTCAGAACAAGTTTTGGAAATTTGTTGTTCAATTTTTTTCATACTAATGTATTGCTTCCCTGTAAAAAATCTACGTTTAAAGTTGTTTTCAACCAAATCTAGTACTTCAAACTACTATCCATTCAAATATTCAATAAAAGGACCCTAAGGAAATGTAACTATGAAAGAAGTCAAGGTAGTATTTTCAGGGTTTACATCTTATAATTAAAATATCCTGCAAGAAATGTAAAATTCATTAGGGGGTTGGAAATTTCATAGGTAAAAAAATTCTTGTATGTCTTCCATGAAAATCCCTATCGGAATAAGATTGATTTTTCTCTTAGGCAGAGTAGAAATCAATACTTGTGGAGGAGTGTACGCGCTTCACGCAGCCTAGAAATGCTCAGGAAACTGTTTCAGAGTATATGTTTTACAAAATTCACTGTCACAAATAACATGTAATTGTAACTTAAAATATGATTCTAGAACGAATACCTAATTGCTCTGAGATACCTTTGATGTTTTTAATGTTTTTGTCAAAGTGCAATGACAATTTGTTTATTCGCATTTTGTTGCCTAGAAACGAACTAGAAATAGTTGTCTTCCTTCAGGGTTTGGAAATGTTTCTGAGGAAAAAATACTTACGTCCACTGCCGGCAGCTCGTCCTTCAAAACTGCTTTCCTCAATGACTCCCACGTCTACAGCGTCCTTGTCTTTCTTGTTCTGGGAGAACTGGAGAGCGTATCCGGGCATGATCCCATTGATATTAAACCTCAGGTTGTGATTGCTGAGAAATTTGCCTATCTTCTTCCACAGAAGGCCATCCAACCTGCTATCGTCACTACCACCTCTTGGAATTTCATTGTCAGCATCGTTCATTGACCGCCCTTCTGATTTGCCATCGCTCTTCTCATCAACTTCTTTGGCATCGGGATTGCGAACGAAATACACGCTTTCAGACAATTTCAGTTTTCCATATGATCTGGAGGCTCTGTCAAGAACAGCGATCGCTTTACGTTTCACACAAGCAAAGAAGTCCGTCGAGAAACACTCAGTGACAACTTCAAAAAGCACTTTTAGCTCACCATTGTTGCTGTTCGACGAGAACATAGCTCGTCCAGTGTCTATGAGGTCATCGAGAACAGAACGAGTCGGAACATGTTGCTTTTCTGTCCCAGCACGTGAGGCCCAGAGACCTAACACAAGAGGTAACACTAACCAAACATTACCGGGCTTCATAATGCCCAACACACTTCAAAACTCACACGAAATACGTCCTCAAGAAATAGAGAAAAAAATACTCTTTCGCCACTTGAGGAGGCCTCCAGACCCAACCACCTCCTGTCGTTAATTGGTGACCACTGACGGCCAATCTAATGACCCAGCAGCTTTTGTACTCCGGCCTGTTTTGGCCGTTGCCTACGGTCACGCTTGCCAGAGTTTGCTTTGCTGCCACGGGTAAAGAGAGTGGACCCCCTCCGTAACTCGAAACTTCTCCCCTACCCACCTTTCAATACACTCACACATACATATACAGTCACACTATTACAGTTAATGCTTTGACACGATAAATAGCAATAAAAATCGTGTAGAAGGATCTCAAGACACACGTGGATGGTGGGGGAGGAGAGAAAAGAAACAAAATTGGTCACGACTTAGTTTCTGTTTGAACCACTGCGACTTTAAAAACTTAAGTTTGCAAAAAACCAACAAAGTGTGAAATTCCAGACGTGCTATCAAATCAGTCATCATCGGTATATGTGCACTACCGTAACTTTCAGGGGATGTTTCACTTGGGAGACAGCATACAATGTTGCCAGATAAATTTCATGATTATCGGTTATCTTTAAGCCACAAATGTGGAAAAAAAAGAAGAAGAAATATAAGTGAACGATTCAGAAAGTAAGGAGTTCACAGTTATTTTGCGACTACTTTCATATCTGGAAGGAAAGGGATATAACTTGTATCAATAGTGAATCCATCATTTTTAAAAGTTGCTAAAAATGAATTACAAGATTCTGAAGGCAGTTACCATTGACAGTATTCGGGAGAACTAGGAAGAAGAAAATAGGACAAAATTAAAGTTTCTTTTAATTGTGGATAATTGCAGCTCGTGACCAATCTTCATCTTCATTGATTAGAGAGCTTCACACATATAAAACTGAACACATCAAAAGTAAATTCCCAGTGGCCGACCATTCTGATTGAAGATTTTTCAGGGTTTTTCCTCAGTCACATCAGACAAATGCCTGGATGGCACTTCAGACATAGGACTTGGCCGACACCTTTCCGCATCCTTTCCCCTCCCGTATCCCGGCCTAAGCTTCAGATGTCTAAAGGCCATAAATAAAATTCAAATTTAAATTAACATCGAAAGTAAATTATACAAAAGGCGCATTATTTGATGAACTGATATGAAAAATTATATATTTTGTGCTTTATGCTGCGCATGCGCGATGTGAAGAGTATTCCGAAATATTCCTTGAAAAAGCTAGGCATCCTAAGTTGTCTTAAAATTCCCAGTAACTTCGGTAATGAAAAACAGCCATGATTCGCTTTTCATTAATATTGGGAGCAAAAGAAAAGAAGGTAGGGGGAGATCAGTCGGGGGACTATGCACATGTGCCACCACCTACTTGGATGATCAACCTTTCATTGGAAAAATCACGGCGGGAACTTTCAAACGACACCTCAACCACCTTTCTAGCCCTAGTAGCTGCTAAGTTATTAAAACGGACACTGCAATATACATGATCGATACGGATTTGACCAATTTCCTTTACTGCCCCTGCATTGTGTATGGCCTATATGGGTTTGAGTCATCTCAACAAGACCTTTCGAACGACACCTCAACCACATTCCTAGCCTCAGTAATTCCTGAGATGAAAATTGTCCCTATCTGTGGCAACGCCCCTGCGATTTGGATGAATGATTCTGGGTTAAACTTGACTTGCCGAGATCTTTCCAACGACACCTCAACCATATGTCTAAGCCAAGTATAGTAGTTTCTGAGTTGATAGTTGTCGACAGACAGATAGAGTGGTTGTATAAGGCTTCACAGCATTTGCTGCTGAATCCTAAAAGAGAACGCGGTTTGAATAATTGTTGCATAATTTCTTTTCCATAGACCACATCCAATCAAATCATTTCTTATATGCAACTGCATTAACATTCGCGTCATGTGGGTTGTATAACGAGAAATGATCCACTTCAGTCTGTTAATCCGCTCAGCGATTATACATATTTTAGCCGCCTTTGAATTTGAATTTTACCCTTAACAACTTCAATCAGGATGGTCAGCCTCTGGGTTCGAACCCACATACTACCCATTGCCTATTCGAAGTCAGCGACGTTATAGCCGGCCTTGATGATCATGTGGATTAGGCTGCTGGGCCGCCCCGCACGAGATTGAGGGTTCGAACCCCGTCTGAGGCATGGAGGTAAATGGTATAGCTGACGTACTGCAAAGGGTAAGGAAAAATTCCCGGAAATAGTTGAGTATACACTGCATATCTTCTCCAGTAACTGATTGATTGAGTTGTTATTAATATCTTAAACGAACTGGTGAGCTTCTAAGGACGGAACCTACAGTTTTCGGAAAATTGGGCTTCGAACCACTCCATTCAATAGACCCCGGAGGGAACTGAACCAGTGAACACAAGAGCAAAAAGCGAAGGTGGTAACCTCTCCGCCTCTCCAGGGTCTCCAATCTTTGAAAATAAACAAAAAAGAGGAGAGAGACTGAGAGAGAGAGAGAGAGAGAGAGAGAGAGAGAGAGAGAGAGAGAGAGAGACAGAGACAGAGAACTGTTACTTGATGCATCAATGTATAATACATTTAGCTCATCAATTTGCATCAATTAGGCAAACTGAGTGTATTAGTGAAAATGTTTCAAGGCTACGATAAAACAACTTAGTCTGGTAAACACAAGTGGATCGAGGGAATGTTTCCGTTCCTCGACTACAAAAATACATCCTGGAAATTGCGAAAGAGTCATTGTTCAAGAAGATCCAATTGTTCGTCTGGAACTGTTAACAATAACATAGCAATACCTTGTATGCCTCCAATAAAATACAATGGATAGAGTAAGTAAGTACTATCTTAGAAAATATTAAAAAAAAAAATGTAAATTCAATTGCATGAATAACATATTAATGCATACACGAATATGTAAATGAATCATTGAATAGATGATGTCAATAAATTAGGAGAGTCCGCATTGGATGGAACACACGGACTAGACTCGATTAAATGTACGAATGAATAAATTTACTGTCTATTAAGCAATTGAAAATATGATAGCGTCTAAGGCTTAGGCCGGGTTAAGGAAGGGGAAAGGATGGGAGAAGTTAGACGGCCAGGACCTCTTTGTAGGGACTACTCCATCATTTGCTTTGCCTGACTGAGGAAAAACCTTGGAAGAAAAACTTAGTGAGGATAGTCGGCAGTTGGGATCGATCCCAAGACCTCCCGAATCCAAAGACAACACTCTATCACTGAGCCACGGCTTCTTGG
>JAGDQP010029684.1:0-23181 GCA_022664845.1 Lepisma saccharinum | reverse complement strand
AATGAAGACACCGAACACGAGAATTCCCTAAGTAAGAACAACTTAAATTTTCCTACAAAATATTCGACACTAATTGAAACTTTCTAAAGGGAAACTAATAAAAATAAAATGTTCTATTCAAGCTATCAGTTTATCCCATAAGTAATATCGTATTATTCAACGTGATTAAAAAAACGATAATATACCTACCGTTAGTCAGGAACATAGTCTCTATCGGACTCCACAACACTCTGCCACCTGTTAACCAGTTGTTGAATCCCCCGCTGAAAGAAGTCACAGGTTTTGGAGGCAAAGAACTGGGTCACTGATCGTAGCACGACGCCATCCTCATTTTGCAGTGTTTTCCCGGAAAGGTAGTTTTGCAGGCTGTGAAAAAGACAGTAGTCTGTTAGTGCAAGATCTGGTGAAAGCGCCGGGTAGGGGAGTTTCTCCCAGCTACATTTCTTGATCTTAGCACAGGTCCCTCTTGCCGTGTGTGGGCGCGCGTTATCACATGATCTCTCACCAAAACCAGACTCTGAAGCCATATATTTGATCTTTGACGACCTTGCTCTGATGAATGAAACAGGGAGGGAAATCTGCTCTATTTTGGAATGTCTGCCCACGACCCTTTAGTGTCACTTGACACCAGCCAGCAGAGTTCTTGTCTACCTCCCCCACGCACACTGGTCAGTGGTCACCACGGAAGTACGAACATGGAAGAGGAAAAGAAACCCTAACGTAAATATGAGTATCTGGTGGCTAGTGTGAGTAAGTCAGAAGCCCATATATTACTATAGGAATTTCATTTTTAATAGCCTCACAAAGAATTCTTACATAGGATGGAGGGGAAAGATACTTAAAATGAAAGAGGATACTAAAAAGAAGTATCCTGTCAAGGATTTTAAAAAATAAGCCACGTTTTACACACACACACACAAAAAAATTTTTCTTCTCCGTATTTCTCTCCCATTTAAAATGTATGGCGTCAAGAGCATCTACATTTAAAATTATGCTACAAGGTCAGTTTTGCTCCTAAAATTTCCATTACATTTTTAAATGAAGGAGACATTTTTTAGGCAGTTCTGTATTAGGGCTTTTTTAAATTGACTTTCTTGATTTCGTAATATGACCAAAAATGTTAGTACACTGTCTAACTGTACCTTTTCCCCTTAATGTCGATAATCCAGCGCAGCAAAAGAATCGCAAATAGCGTCTTATGAAATCTTTGCAGAGAAGAGAATAAAAAGATACCAGTATAAAAATAAAATGGTGGAGGATAAAAGGTCATTATGGAACATACGGATTACAAAACGTCTCAATTACTGAAGACGTGCAAACTCCCCCACCCTCCGCCCACACACACGCATTCAAAGTACTTCAATTTCCACATTGATTATATACACGTGTATATGGGGCATTTCACAGAAAACAACATTTTTTTAACTATTCTTTTTCAGCTTCCAATCAATTTTAGGGAAGAGTTAATTTATAATCACTATATTTACAGGTGTTGTAGTATACTCTTCGACCATCATTTCGCGACATTAAAGATGGCTTCTAACCTTAAAGATAGTAGGTAATGAATTAGGCTTGTGACAAATACATGTTACTTTAGGGTGCTGCTAACTGTTATGTAATGTTGGCTAATATAACAATGTTTTGGATCAATAATTGCTTAGTCTAGACAACAATGACAAGAAACCATTCTTAGATGGTATTTTTTGTAATAAATCAGGAACCATATTCTTCAGGAAAGAAAATCCGTTATCGTTCCTAAACGCAATTTCCGGTGGTTCTTGGTCGCGTGTAGTGAATACTGTCATCGTAACGATTAAAGGTGGAGAATTTGGAAATTTCCCCCCAAATTTCCCTTTCTCCAATTTCTCCTAAAATTTTCCTTTTCTCAATTTCCCCTAAAATTTCCCCTTTCCCCAATTTATTCAAAAATTTCCCTTTCCCTCATTGATTTCACCTAATAATTCCAGTTATGGCGTTAGTCCTATGTGTAATACGTTTGGCTGATTCTTTATAATATGTTTGAGTTACTTCCAATTTGGTTAAGTAGTTGAGCTTTTGGTCATTTTTTTTAAAAAAGTACGAAATTTGAAAATGAAA
This sequence comes from Lepisma saccharinum, assembly GCA_022664845.1. Taxonomy (NCBI): domain Eukaryota; kingdom Metazoa; phylum Arthropoda; class Insecta; order Zygentoma; family Lepismatidae; genus Lepisma; species Lepisma saccharinum. The sequence continues at coordinate 21,084 of JAGDQP010029684.1, read as the reverse complement.
ATCCACCTTTGTTCCTAATGCCACGGTTACGTCATCATACTACAACGACAACAAAAAAACGTAGCTGATTATCGAGGGATCTAACAATTTTAGCAGAGTAAATACTGCACACAGGAATTTGGGTTTTATTATAATTAGTCGTGAATTCAAGAACGTCAAAACTCTTCAAACATTATTCACACAGATATTCGATCCCAGTGTGGATTTTAGAATATGCCAATCTTGTATTCAGTCCACACACCTAAATCAATCTGATAGAAAGGGCTCCGACAAGATTTATGAGACATTTAACAAACATATTATAAAGGCATACACATCTATCAGTATAGAGAAAATACCTATTGTGTATTTCCGTTAAATTCTAGCAGTGAGCAAAAATTCTCTCTCTACACACTATTTACTTCGTTCAAAATAGCACACTCTTCTTCTTCTTTTTTTTCCCACAGCGAAACCATGTATAAGAATAGTGACATGACATCTCGTTAGAAAAGAGGATTTGACGTTTGAAAACAAGATCACATTTACTTTCCACCCCCTCTCACTTCCCCTCCTTCAACTGCGCCTCATTCCATGATTCCATTCATTCTGTCCTCCTCCTGCTTCTGCAGAAACGTGATGGAAGTAGGAAAGGTGGAAAGAGGATTGGAATTTTGGAAGGAGAAGTGTCGACTATAGGAAGGAGTATAAGATCAGAAAACCGTCAACCTGATATTTTTCCTCCTTCGCAATCCGCCTTTGCACTAATACCCTTTTTCCCCTTCGTCGATCCAATAAAGAAATCTCCCCCATTTGGGTTGCAAACTCAGCATACACGAATGACAGTGGTGCCAAGTCTGTAAACGGAAGAAATTTCCAGTTTGTAAAAGCACTCGTCACTAAAAGGAGGAAAAGAGATTGATTCTTTTTAAAGTAGGGAGCGACATCACACATCTGAGGATGTTGTCCTATTTTAAGATTGCAGATATATGACTGGAGAAAGAGTAAGGGCCAGACCAAATCGCTTCGAGTAAGTGATAAAAAATCTATATCAATCAAAAGATCGATCGATTAGTCAATCAGTCAATCTATTAATCAACAGTCAATTAATCAATCAGTCAATTAACTAATCAATCAGTCGATCGATCAAATGATCAGTCACTCAGCCAATCAATCAATCAGTCAGTCAATTAATAAATCAATTAGTTAATTAATCAATCAATCACCAGTTAATTAATCACTCATAAGTCAATCAATCAATCAACCAGTCAGTCAATTAATCAGTTTGCCAATCAATCAATCTTTCAGTTCATTTATTCGATACAAGGCTTAATACTTGCATCCTGCTGAAAATGCTAGATTGTGAACGAGAACAAAAGGATATATTTGTGGATATAAACTTTTTTTGCGCGCGAATATCAAAGATTTGTTTAATAAATTTGGGCGTAATGTAAGAAAGATAGAGAAAGAAGTTTTATACACTGGAAAAATAATTTTCAAGAATATTTACTTTCGTTTGAAAAAAATAAAGGAAAATTAAATTAGGAGCTAAGATTTTTTTTTTGACACTATGTTACAGTGTTACCACATGAAGGAAACCTGTGGAAGTTTATCTACTTTTTCAAATGTTTCTATATTATATAAATTCAGCTACTCTTAATGCTTTTTGCTTTCAATTTCTAGTCCAAATTCAATTCAATCATTGTGGAAAACCTGAAACATCTACATTATAATCAGCCTTGTGTTCGTGGTTGTAACCAGAAATTGCCTTAATACCAGCCATATCGTCTTTTCTCCATTTTGACATTCTTTTCTTTAGTTCACAATGATTCGTCGTGTCCTCAAATCTTGCAACGTTAACTTATTTCCCTACGTCCCAGCCGTTTTTACATGCTTTTCTTTAGTTCACAATAGTTTGTGGTGTCCTCAAATCTTGCAATTGCAACCTTAATTTAACTCATTTCTCGACGTTATACAAGGATGAAAATTTGCACAGCAACGTAAGTCGGGAGACAATACAATATTCCATTGTTACTTTCATTGTTATTTATATATTTTAAAAGCATATTTCAATATTTCTTTTTAATATAAACGTTTTATCCTACAATAAATACTAGCCTGCAACGATCTTGGGTTTTGACTGGTTACAGAACACTTTAGGATTTGGGTCACAAAAGATTAGCTTGAGAAAAAGTATCCGAACACCGAAATAAGATATACTTTTCTTAAACATTTCCTACTAATAAGTAAAAAAATACTTTTGTTTATGCATGACTAAAAAGAAAAGCATGCGTCGCGCTCTCGTATAGTCACGTTATAAACTCTTCAATTCGGGCGCCCCATGCTTTTCTTTTTAGTCATGCATAATTAAAAGTATTTTTTACTTTTTTGTACGAATTGTTTAAGAAAAGTATGTCTTTATCTTTTTCTATTTTTTTATGTGTGTGTGTGTGTGTGTGTACTGTGTGCTTGTGTGAGTGCACTGTGTGCTTGTGTGATGTGAATTTAGCGGAAAAAACTTATTTCTTTACTAGTCAAAGACCAAAATATTCTCCCATTTTGAGTGAGTAAAATAAATTGGCAACTTTAATAGTCGTATTACTACTACTACAAATACTATTATTACCACTGGTACAGCTACTACAACAATTACTACAACTATTAGTACTAATACTACAACAACTACAACTGCTACTACTAATACAACTACTTCCAAAACATTAAATTATTATGCGTGCACTGATTTCCACCAAATTTTGCGTACATGTTCCTTGGGTACAAGCGTAGAACACAGAGGCATTTTAGGTCACCGTAAGTAACTGTGCCGCGATCTAATTGATAAAAATAGTAATTTCATTGTTTATAACAATGTTAAAAATACATTATTTTCATGTTTAATCTAAAACAACAATAAAATTCATAAATAAATATTTTAAACTTTGTCTCAAGCAAATATTTTGTGACCCAAATCCTAAACTGTTCTGCAACCAGTCAAAACCCAAGATCGTTGCAGGCTAGCATATTTAAAAGATTTTATTCAAATTTTGACAGTTGTAACGTAAATTTTATGTAAAGGTATAGTAATACTTAAGATATGGATAATTAACACTACTACTAATAATTATGATTATATTTAGTTGTAGTAGTACTAATAAAAGTTGTTGTTATATTTGAATTTTATTTATAGCCTTTAGGTATTTAAAGCTCAGGGCAGGATAGGGGAGGGGAAAGGATTCGTGAAGGTGTCGAACAGGGTCTATATTGTAGGTACCATCCCGGCATTTGCCTAGTGTGACAGGGAAAACCTCAGTCAAGATGGTCGGCCGCTGGGATCGAACTCACGATCTCCCGGATGCTACGCCAACGCTCTACCACTGTTGTTGTTATTGCAGTAGTTGTAGTAGTCAGGGTTAACACATCATTTTTTTACCAGTGGAGGACGGTATAGTTAAAAATAGAGGACAACTGCGGATTTTTTCTTTCAATGGCGGACAATTAAACTAAGACTGGTAAACAACTACGACTATACATTTAATTAAAAAGCCGATTAAGAAACACAGACAAACAAAAGAATTTCTTACTTTGAAATTTCAGTTTTTACATAAAATTTTACATTTTTATTGTATCTTCCTATCAAGTGATAAAATTTAATAAAAATGGAAAGTGCTTATAAAAATGGCAAAATGATAAACAATTTGCTTGACATTTCGCTAACGAACATTTTATTAAAATTTAGAATATGGATCACACTACTAGGAATATGTAAAATTCGGAAATTTTTAACCTCGTCACTAGATATTGGAGGACATTTCAAGATATTTAGAAAATGGAGGGAGGACAGGAGGAGAAGATGAAAAAAGGAGGACGTCTGGTAACCCTGTAGTAGTAATAATAATTGTGGTAGTACTAGTAATATTAGTTGTTGTAGTATTTGTAGTAGTGTTAGTATTACTACTTTTAGTGTTGCCAACATATCTGACTCACCACGCACCAACAGGCGGGCAAATCAGTTAGTAATATCGTATTAACAAACGATATTATTAAAACATTAAAGGCAATGTAAATATTGTTGGTTTATAAGAATAGAAATTTTGAATTATAAAGTCTAAACTATTTATTTATTTCTGACTTAAAAATGGAAACAATGTATTTAATGCATTGTTACAAACAATGGGAGAGAAGAGTCGAAGCTCTGAACTATGATCGCCACTATCTTTATATATAAATAAATCACAGCCATATTCAATCCACTAGTGGATGAGGCCTCTCCCCGAAGGGAGTAGTTGGTCTACTGCTCCCACGCTGACCAAACGTGTTGGGATATGTACTGTAAATTCGCCATAACTTTGGAACTATAACAGATTTTGTCAGGAAAATTGGATGTAATATTTTGCATAGCCTGTATACATTGATGATGCCTTCAAATGTTACCTACATGAGATTTTTATGTCTTTGAGAGATTCAAATAGTATGTAGTAGTTTAGCTACTTTGAGCTTGGACTCACTAAAAAAATAACAAAGGGTTTAAATTTTAAGTATCCCACAGATTTGAAGAAATAAACGAATGGTTTCTTTTAAACATATTATTCCAGGCATGCTAAAATAGTACATATTTTAACACTCTCTACACGGTCAGCTATAAGAAACTAAACAAAAATAAAACAAAGTAAACGCGTTAAAGAAAGTAACGCTCTAACGTATAGCCTAGTAAGAATATTAATAAGACGCAGACGTTTTCGTTCAAAAAAGGAAAGAAAAGGTTTAGAAAGTTCTCCTCCTGTAACAGGCAACATATTCTAAGTGAGAAAATAAAAGAGAAATATTAGACAATGTAATCTACTGGCACTTTGTAAAGCGTAGTTGGCGGTAAGGTTATGTATACGTCCTTGCTTTAAAAGAAAGGGTAAAAAAATAACTTTGTAAAGGAGCGAGCAAGTTAAGTAATGCTTGGTTTGCGTAGAAATTGAAACCAGAAGCAAATATTGGTTCTTCTACTTTTCCAACTTGGATTTTAGTTGAGCTCTCCGAAAGATGTTGCAAGGATAGAAAAGCGAGAAAGAGAGAGAGAGAGGATGTGATTGGTGGGGATAAAATGAGAATCGTTCTGTGTATGTATAAGCTTTTCCATTGCTGGTAGTGAAAGCGAATTTTGTAACTATAATCTCTTGCGGATTTTTCGTTAAAAAGAGAAGCAACTTAATCATAGTTTAGTGTATAGTTTTAAAAATATATTTTTGCAAATGGCACGAAAGAAGTTATTAAATTAAAATTGAATAAAAACTCTCCCATGTCTATTCTTCTAGCCATTGAGTCAATCACGGAATCAAGGCTGAACAAATTTGTGTTCAGAAACACCACGGACACCATTTATTTACCTTCTTAGAGTATATTAAATTATTAATACCTTTTTCAGATTATTTTACCATCTCCTAGAGTATCTGGGAGCAGCGACAGTAATTTGGGAACACATTTCCAAACTGTGACAGTTATTGCGAAAAGGCAAAAGAAAACCATCACTAGCTCACCTTGTTCGTACGAGGAATTTGACACCGTTCTCGTGGTAGCCAAAGGTTTTATGAATGAGTTGGTTTGAAATAAATTCCACCAAACAAACGTAAAGTACTATTCTTTTCAAAAACACGAAGCAAGATTTTAAATGCAATTGATGTAACTAAATTGACGAATGTCGTACGCACAACACTCCTGGAGTTTGTCACTGTTAAATCTTACACTCGAGCTTCGCAAGTAAGAGTATCCATGCGCGTAGCACGATGAAGTTCGGTTGTTACGAGTAAGAAAATAGAAGTTCGTTTTAACTTTGGAGTTTCAGTAAAATATTAATTCAAGTACACATATACTCTAACATATTAATCACGTTAGGAACATTAAAAAGAATGGTCACTTTATGAGCTGTTACTGTCACGGGCGTTCAAGCTATAGAACTACACTAAACGAGCATTCATACGCCGGTGTTCGCTTGACAAGAGTTGCCGTGCGATTTAACTGCCAAATCAAAAGTTAACAACTACATTGAAACTAGTCGAAATTCTGCATTCGTAATCTCAGACAATCGGTCCCTACATCTACTAGTTCATGAATCAGATATATCGAAATACATTTCACAGGAACGTTGTAGAATTACTTCAACGATTGTCCAACGTTACTTAGATAATTCTTCACACGAAAATGTCGGTGCGCGAGACACAAAGTTAGCACTTCAAGATATAGAGTTGGTCTGGCTTTCCGCGTAATCATCGATAGTATAAAAATGCTAGGTTACCCATAAGGCTTTGCGCGAGAAATCTAGGATTGTCACATAATAGTAGTTAAAGCTTATATACGTAAGGAAATAACCATACAGAATCGACCTTATTAACGTTCACAGAATACAAATGTTAGTTATACGTAACAACACATATTAGAGGACAATACCAAATAAGGATATTGGAGTATTGAAAATCGATACAAAGGCTAGCGTCAACAAATCGCGACAAGTTTCTTACTCTGTCTTAACTTAGGAATTATCCCATTTCGAACACAAAGAAAACTCAATGAAAATCGAAAGATTTTTAAGAAATCTGTCGACGCCATTATTAAAATAAGTGAAAAATCTTTATAAAACTTCATAGAAAAGCATAAAATAATAAAATTATTATGAGAACATATTAATTATCATGAAAAAGCATGATTAAAGATACGTTGTTTCCAACTTTTCCCCTTTAACCGAAATATGTGATTAAGATTTTTTAATTTTTTTTTTTCAAAGTCAAGCAATTGAGCATACAATTGTAACTGGATATTCATTCACGTTTGCGGTAACTTTCCATCAAGTTAACAAATATCATATTTACACTTCAAACCTTGCAACACGTTTACTTTAAGTAAGGAAAAATAGCAACTTTGACATAACAAGCTAGAATCAGGTCCAGTGAATACTTGCTGCAAATGTCTATGCTATTAGTGCTATTTTCAGAAGAAAGTTTTATCTGAGTTGGTTCGTAGTTTCTCCGAACCACTCTCTTCAATGAATCCGGCTGGATTTGAACCCGGAACCCCGTGCACAGAAACCGAGTATGCTAACTTCTCGGCCTTGCTGAGATCATAGTCCGTCTGGAAATTTGTACGAAAGCATACGCAGTCTCTTCTCTTGTTAGAATACCCCCATTCCATTAATTTCCATTGTTTCCATTAATTTTCTAGTCATGTTTCCATTGAATATAGGGATGAAATCATATAATTTCTACATTATTATTATTATTATTATTTTAAGAGAATTTGATTCTATGTCACGCCGGAGTTAATAACAACGAAGTTATATGCATAATTTGTTACCTTGAGATTAAGAGAATGAAGAAGGTTGTTGAGATGTTCGCACAACTACCAAGCAACTATATCAGTTGCACGTACTCAGTTGGGTCCAGAAGCCAAGGAATAATAAAAAAAAAGTTCGAGGTAATCTTTTATATTTAACCCGAAACATATGTGACACAGAATTGTCATATTTTCCACATGGACACAATAAAGTCCAAGATTTCATTGTACAGAATACGACAGTTATATCTATCTCACATTTATTACGAGTTATATATAAAAGATGATCTCGGAACTATTTTTGGTTCGTCGATATCACTTGTATCTCTTTGCCTCTGGAGTCAAGATATGAGACTTCACGATACAAATTTATATAGTGTGATGGGACTTACCCCATACATCCAAAAGTCGAACTTCAACTTTGCTTTTGAAAATACAAAGCTTATTACTCAAAACCTGCACAAGGATACCAACCAAGTTAACAATAGTTCTGCTCAAATTAGCAGTACACTATGTGAGCATTTCTAGAAAACTATTATTATAGTCAACATAAAACTACAAAATACTGACGGGAATCATGTAGTTATACCCTCTTCCGCTTCTCAACATCTTGTTTCCGATCACATGGAACTAAAAGTAAGTATTTGACACTAATAATCTCACTGGAGTAACAGACAAATTAAATAAATAAACGAAACGAAAGTAGGTGGTGTATGCATCTTAGCAAAAGAAGGTATATGCTAATGTATAAGCATAACCAGAGGGTATACGGCGTATACGTCCGTATACCCTCGACTACAGCCTTGTATATACCACGAAAAATATTCAGCGTCAAACATCTGGAAATCGTATCTCCAAGGGCAGGTTGACAAAAATACTGTTCTTCAAATGAAAATATAAATTTCAACATTTTCTTTTGTAAATAGTTTCCTATTTTTTGTGAATTATAACGAATATTTGAAGACTTAAAAATGTAGTTTTGACTTGTCTTGATTGTAGATCATTAACCACCCTTTAATGGGCACGTTATTTATGAATTTATTCATGTAAATAGTCATATTAAGTTATCTTAGAGACAATGGAGCTTTGATTTTGTTTAATCTGATTTTCTTCACTCTTTTTTTCTTCTTTCCATCTTTCCCATAGAGTTAGGAATATAAATAGAGGGAACCTTTGGCTGTTTTGTTGGAGAGGGGAATGAAGCCAAGAGACGGAAGGGACGAGGCATTTCGGCCATATTGACTGGCCCCATATTTAGAGGTCCTCACAGTACTCGGTATAGAGGGACTCTAATGGGACCACACAAGATAGCTGCTAATGAACCGGAATTTGGCTTCATGTGACGTCATGTATGTTCTCTCTATTTTCTTCCTAACTCTATGGTCTTTCCTTTTATTTGGTTTTCTTTCAATTGCGCAAACCAAATGTTCATGGCCAGAAATTGTTTCTCGCTTTCATGTTAGTTTAAAAAATAGTTCATTTCATAAAATAATTCGTTTCGCTTCACGGTTTGGCTAAATAATGTCTTTCATTTGATTGCCCTTTATACAATGGATCCGAGATTATAATACACCTTACATACTGTATTAGATTATTATTAGGGAAACAATACTTCGTAGAAAATAAACTGTGCCTACCGCATTCATTCCATAGCATTCTCTTCGCTCTCGATTACTAGTTCATGGTCGTTACTGAAGTATTTCAAACAGTACTAAGCACTCTGAAGTACATTATTTTCATTACAAATTTTCCATCCATCAGCTTCCAGAGTGAGCATCCATAAATTTGGACAACTTTCTGACAGTTGTCATGACAGCGAAGGAATGTTAATCCATTTGATCCTCTAAGACAGTGTTTCCCAACCTTTTGCAGACTGCGTACCTCTTGATTTCTTACTAGTTTCTTTGCATACCCCTGGTCCTACAACCAAGGAAAGCATTATACATACAGTATAAATATATCTTTTTGCGTTATCTGTAGCATTTCAATACATGAAAGTACTTTTTTTTTTGCTAACAACACCGCAAGTTGCAAATTAATAGTAATAACAATAAAAACTAAGAATTTCGTTCACTCAACAGTTTTTCAACGTGCTGTCTGTTTATCTTGTGGGGTTCAACCTTTTCATATCTAGCTCCAAATTAGAGATATTCAGGCTCAGATTTGGGTACTATTTCATGAACAGTCTTCACTCTACACTTTTCACTTTGCAGAAATTTAAGAGTGTAGAATCAATGTGTCTCATGAATATTTCTACAAGCATTTCGAAGTGAGTTTTCAAGAAAATGTTTTCACACTTTACTTTATAGAAATATTCATAAAACGCATGTACTCTGCACTCTTAAATTTCTGCAAAGTAAAAGGTGCAGAGTGAAGACTGTTCGTGAAATAGGGCCCTGGGTCTATATCAAGTCAGTTTCTGTACTTATTTTTCATGTAAACAAGTGCAGAAAATGTTGACTCGCACAAGTATGTAGTCACAAAAGGCTTCAGATGTAAAATTGCCTTTCTCGAAACATCAGGATACAAAGACCGCGTAGCCTAGCCAACATAAACTAAGAAACATAATCTTCAAGAAAGAATCGGAGGATAACTCAATAAACTGGTCTTTTCAATTTGGTAACAGCTCATTTTCATTGTTTAGAATCGAGTTCTTCATTCAATTGTTTTTCTCGTTGAAAAACGGAAAGTAAGCTCACAAGGAACCCAAAGAAAGCAATTGTTCCTTCATGCTCTCACAATCTTCATTTAAAATTCTGTTTCATTTATCGACAGAAAGACGTTCAGCGTGGGAAAGGAATCCGTATTCCTTACTGTCGATTCAGAGAACCAAAACTTTTATTTCTTTTTAATGTGGCTTCAATTTTCTCTTGCACTGAAAATGCAGTGACTCTGGAACCTTGGAGACTTGAATTTAATGTATTCAGAAACGAGAAAATATCTGACAAATAAGCAAGTGTTAAAAGCCAAGAAAACTCAGTTAAGCAGTTCTTTAGTTTTGATTCCAATTATGAATCAACCAGAAAAAGTCTCGCCTCATGACGCAGCTCGAAAAAGCGAGTCAGAACTCCTCCACGAGATAACCAGCGTACCTCAGAGGGTAAAAGTAAATGTTTATCACTTCTTCCCGTCTCGTTACACAATGCAGCGAAAATTTTCAAGGACAAATCTAGATAAATTTAACAATTTTAACGGATTCATCGACTGCATCTTTCATCTTCAATGGCATTCTATGTGCTGCCTATGATTCACGAAGGATGCTGCAGTGTGTCCACTTGACAGAGGGTGCAATAACCTGGACACGCCCCGAAAGTCTTTTTTGTTTATCTGCCATTACCCGAGCATCATCTGTACTAATCTCAACACATTTAGCTGATTCGAATCTATTTTCAAGAGTAAAATTATTGAGGATGTTAAACAATGCCTCTGTGGTTGTAACGACAGTATTTTGTAAAGAAAAAAATCCTCATGAATCTTGTAGCTGTGCTCATGTTGAACAAAAGCTACCAAAGTTGCATTTCCCAAAATATCAATATTTTCATGTAACTGTAACTTAACAGTTCCATTTCCTAAATGAAATTTAGTTCAAGCGTCTAGTGGAAACCCAACTTGGGTATAAATGGTCATATCAATGTTGTTTATTCGATTTATTTATTCCATTACTTTGGGTTTGTTGAGTTCGATATTAATTTGGATTTTGTTGTAAACTCTATCGTGTTTTTAAATCCTTTTATAAAAGGAAATCTGAGTAATGTGAACAATATCTGGAAGTAAATTCTCGTAACGCGTCAAACTATTGCGGCCCCCTTGGGGTCCGCGAACCCCAAGTTGGGAAACACTGCTCTAAGACATATAGAACGACACCCCTCAGACTTGTGAAAGGTTTAGGCCACAGATACCCGACTGATCCGTAAATTGAATTCAGATTAAATACATACAAGATCTGAAAGGAAAATTTTAAATATTCACATATCATATCGTATATTCCCAACTGATGAAAAACATGTCACATAATCACGATACAGTATCTGTGTTTATGTTTGGATTTGATGCCTCTTCGATGATGCACTCGATATATAGGTACTCATGTAATAAAAATTGTAATATAGATTGCTCTGCATTCGAATAATATGTAGGTATGCATTATTGTGAACGTATGTATATTGTGTGTGTGTTGCAAAATAGGGCGACGGGGAGATGAAAGTGAGACGGAAAGAGGGGGGGGATGGAATATTTACCGTTCGCCCGCATTCTCGTGTGATTGATGATACTGTATAGCTCCAGGGCTACTCTCGCTCGCGGTTTGGTTGTCATTTGTTACGGATGAGCCGTAATTTGTTTCGTCTCCGGTCACGCAGAGGGTTCAGCCCTCAACCCCTTACCTCCTTTTCCAGAGTTTCTCTCTGTCTCCCCCCTCCATTTTTACTTTCCCCCGCCAAAAAATCTATCTTTTCTACCCACGTAACACTGTGACGTAGTTGGAAAAATGACAAGTAATATGAGTGGTGTGCTTAGCATACTTGGTGGTGGTGGTAAGGATGCAAGAAGCAAAGAGGAAAAAGCGGAAGAAGTCAGGAGCAGAAAGCGAATAAGAAGACGAGATGTGGTGATATATATATATAAAAAAAGATCTTTGCGAAAAATTGTAGGAAGAGGCAAGAGCTTCCCAGAACACGAACACATCTTCCTCCCACCAATTCCAAAACCGAAAAAAAAAAAGTGTTTAATGTTACTGTAGTTTGGTATTTGTAAAAAATTTTCCTTGAGACTTCAGGACCGGGGTATGAGGAATTCCGACATTAAAACCCGCGTTCAAGCATTGGAATGAAAATTATTTTCTCATTTTGGAATTCTGGAATTTCGAAATCACAAGAAATGGAGCACGATTCTTTCAAAGTTAATCAGAGTTTAAAAAAAAAAAAAAGTCAAGAAAAGTTAATTTCGATTTGCCATAAAAAAAATATCCTTACAATTTTCACTAACTGATTAATGGAACAGAGCTTTAAAATATTCCTTCCCTAGTAACACATAGGTTGATACCATCGTTAGAGTTACGATAAAATAATTACAACTAGGACAAATTAGTCAATCTAAATGCTAAACAGATGTTAATAGAAGGAAACATTTTATCTTCTGAAGGTGGCTTTTAGTTTAATAATTTTGTTTCTCAAATATTTTATTTTTTAGGTTCCATTCTCACTTAGTAGAGCGTTTGCTTTGTTTTCGGAAGGTCTTGAGTTTACACCCAGCGTCGAGCATCCTCACTGAGCTTTTCCCCTCACTCTCACCAGGTTAATGCTGAACTGGAACCTTCAAACTGGGTGCTGGTTACCTTCCTTCTACCACTCTTTCCTCCTCCTCACATTCCTTCCCCTTGAAGTCAATTTGGTATTTAGTCATGCAAAATGACAGACCAGTAAATCAAATGTCCAATTATATATATATAATTATTGTGTGTCTGTGGTGAAGGTCATTTATTTCTCTGTGTCCATCTTGATCGCATGACCAAACTACTACTGACCTGATAACAATCACTCAATGGTCAGTGTCCCAGAGTGTGTCAGTATTCTCATGCAACGAAGTGTGTAGAAATAGAATCATAACAGGCTACGCCTTTGTGAAAACAGCAACCAATTCATATTCTGAGTTCGACACGGAAGTCTTATTTTCTTCTTACCCTCTTGCCTGTTGTGATCATTATCATAGACAAGAAAAAAAAAATCGCTGAAAGTTGTTCTTCATGCAAGCAATGAAGTTTTTAAGAATCTAATTGCAATGTGAATGTGATGTGACCCCGGTGGCTACAAACGTATAATTCAGTTTGTGTATGTGTGTGAAATAAAAGAAAAATCGTGAAGGCTATGTTGCAACTGAAAATATAATAGAATGAATTATTTTTTTCCTATCCAATAAATATTTCTGGTAGAATTATACATTAGGTGTAGCACCGTTTTATAGGTGTCTCTGTCCTTCGAACATCGAAACACATGGTTTTCAATAAGGTGGCTTCCACACTAGCGGTAGCGGTTTCGAACCACTACATATTTGAATCTAGAAAGTTAACTGCTGCTACCATAAAATATCTGTGGAGTTGTGGAGGCGTTTATATAGTCTATCATCGGTGACGATTTTCTCTCCTTTTTTAAAATAAATAAATATATAATACAGTCACTCATGTACATAAATAAACATGTACTTCTTCCGTATTCTGTTTTATTATTTCTTTCTCATTTTAAAGCGCAAGTCATAACTCATGTATAAGGATTAAGAATGGTAGTCCTACCGTGAAGTTCTATCATTCATTGGTAATCCGATTTTGACCTATAAACAATACTTTAAAACACTTTCCTTCTCACTCAAATACTTTTCTGTAGTAATTTGAAAGTAAAAGTAAAAATAAAGTGGAAACTTTGTTGTAACTCTTTATATAAGGCAGTACAAAAAGTTGTCAGTAATCGTATAGAAAGACTATCTGGTCTGGCAATAAAGTAATGAAAACAATTTTTTCTTGTTTCTTGTCAATCCTGTAACTTACTAGGATATTTCATGTTTGACCTTGGACCTTTCTTCACTCCCATCACATCCTGCAGTCAATCTGTCAGTCTGGGCCACGTTCACATAAAAATATAATCATGGAATATTGCGCAGAGCGTCTAGGGTAAGGAAAGCTGAGAGCCTCAGTGGAAAAGGGCACATGCCACACTTCAATGAAAACTGGCTTTTTATTTCAGGCAGACATTTTTTACTATGTTAAATCTCTTCCCGTAATGAATATGCCTGTGGTATTTATTTTAGTACAAAAACGGCACATGCCACAGGAACAGTCATTACGAGAGGAGACGCTACATAGCAAAAAATATCTGTCTAAACGAAATGAATGTAACTGAACACACCAGTTACATTGAATTTACCATGTTGACTCACTCCCTGTGGTGACGAGAATACCAGTTACGAAAAGTTTTCATGTTAACTCACTCCCTGTGGTGATGATGCATGAGTGCATGCCCTGCAGCAGATGTAGCAATCCAATCGGACTATGACGTCATTAACTTTCGCAATGGACAAGTGGAAGTGGCAACCCGATAGTTTAGATCACGCCGGACAGACAGAAAGGAAGCGTGCTAGAGAAGAGAAGGTGATGTATGACAATATACATCCTAGCTGATGTTTTAATCGCCTACAGTGTGAAATTTTCTGTGTGTTGGTGCGGGATAGACACCGTACAACATTATCCAAATAAAAGTCGCATTGAACGAAGTGCGTATGTCAGAAGGTAATTAAATATGTGTGGGTCCAGGAAAGTTCCCGAACATCGACCTACTGCATGCTGAGTAAGACATTCTTTTCGCATAAGCTGATCTACAAATTTGTAAGTAATTTACTCATTTACGTTGTTGTAGCAGTGTGAGGTGTTCACGTAACATACCCTTGCACAGTGTCAGGAGTACCGGTACAATAGACTATCTTTGTTGTTGAGAAAACTGTTGTAGTGGTGATGATACTATTCGGTGTCAAGCAACTAAACGTTAACCGTAATATTTCTCATGTATTTTGTTACCAACCTCGGATAGGTGCGTACTACAGTGCGTAGTATCAAAGTGAATGCATTTACGGTACATTTATCAAAGACGAGAGGTTGTCAATTTGACCAGTAGTAAACGTAACTGAAGAGGGAAACAATTGGTGTCAAATTGTGGTACAAAATCTATTGGTATCACCAGTATCCCGAAGGAGAGGGTAATGTAACCTGTCATTTTGTTGGACATGTACCATTAATATTTATGATCTATTGTGTTCGTGCACGGGTAAAAACACTTGAGAATGGTGAATTTCAGCGTTGTAGTTTACGTACGTAGAGCAGGGTGCTATACGCACAAGTCAGGCATACGTCTACGTAATTAAAACAAAAGGTGGCCACGCGAAAATTGAATTGAATTAAATTTAAATAAGTGTATAATCTCTATTTTGAGGTTGTTGCCTTGTGAAGTTCAGGGTGTACTAGATGGCATCCTGTTATTCGCCACGGAAATAAATCAATATACGCTAGAAGTAAGAGAACGCAATTTAGTTTTCTGTATTAGAATCCAGAGCAATCGCCCTGATAAGGAAAAAAAAGCTAAATACGCTGGGAAGTAGCATAAAATACTTAATAAACAACCTTCCATATTGCTCTCAGAGATTTTTTAGTTCGTTTAGGTGGTTAGCAACTATCTTCAAGTATATATTTTCATTTATGTGTTAGCAAATAACTTAGATATCCATAATATATCAGGATAAATATACGTACCTGTACTGGAAGATATATTTTGCAACTCGAGAGTAGAAGAAAGTAAAAGTTAAAAAAAGGGGGACTATAACAAAAAATAAAATCTTAAAAATATAAGACGGTAGCTTGTCATGAATATTATTACTGAGGTGAGAAAGCTGTGAATAGGTGTTGTAACCAGTCAAACCGTCTTCCTTATTGTTTTATTTTGTATTATTTGTTGTCACAGCATAGTAAAACAGAAATAGCAGCAACTAAAGAACAATACACATTCTGTAAAATACCATTTTACGTTATCATTGAGTTGGATTGCTGGCATTATTTGTGTAGTGCACTTTACGATCTTTCGCGTGATCCTTGAGAACTTCATCAAATGAAATCCGAAAGCTGGGAGGTTGTAAGTGTGTGTGTGTGTGTGTGTGTGTGTGTGTGTGTGGTCGAACACTGCTTTCCGATATTCTGGAATACACTGGTCATACTTCCTCGTTGTACTTCACTCGTCTGTGAGGACACATAGGTACTCAAGCGTCCCGCAATCAATGTGTCTTACTGTTCCGTGCAGTTTTGAGTCAACACAAGTTCCTGTTTGGCTGACTGGCAAACCTGGTTCGCCAGCATCTTCACAACGAAAAGAGCGTAACCTACTACCGTGGTATAGTCGAATTAAATGGTTATATAAAAAGTCATTTTTTATTGGGATGTGGCATGTGATCTTTTTCTACTGAGTCATTCAATTGTACGATCTGGTAGAAGAACTATGAAAACTTGTAGAATAGTTGGAACATGAACCTCGTAATCACCAACGATTTTTCAGACGAGGACCCCAAACACGACCTTTCAATACAAACAGCTGCTCCACATATAGTTACTGCTATATCGGGATGGCACCTTTAACATAGGCCCTGGCCGATACCTTCCCGATTCCTTTCCATTCCTCTACTCCGGCCTGGGCCTTAGATGCCTAAAGGCCAAAATAAAATTAAAGAGTTACTGCAGGTTCATGGTAGTTGCGGTGGGAATGAAGAAAGGTTCAAGGTCGAATATGGCATGTTCTAGTAAGATACAGGTTTGCAGATACAAAACGAAACATTAGTCTCGTTACTTTATTGCCAAACCCTTAATATTGTCAGTTAGATGTTCCTGAACAAACGATTAAATAAATCGTTTATTAACGAAACCCGCTATCTGAAATAAACAATTAAATTATGAAGTATTATGAAATAGTCTGCAGATAATTATTACATTCTACAAATATTAGCACCTAACCACTGCTCTCAGTGTGCCAATTATAATTTTCTCCCAGTTTTTTTTTTTTTAAACATTGGCCCCACGGCACTCCCGCCACGAAATATGATCTACTAGATCCAGGGCATTGCTGCCCTGGAAAGTTGTTTCGCTTAGCTTGAGCCACCTCTGACTCTGCGCACGTACTGCGTTTATTATAGGAGGAGCTGTAGATAAAAACGAAGGTCGTTCTTTAGGGTAAAATAATGTGAGGTCTTAGCTTTAAAAAAAAATGTTCTGTATATGAATGAGAAAGAAAGAACTATGGGAATTAGTGAGATTTAAATGCTAATCCAGTAACAGCGGAATGGATTGTGTAAAGAAAAAAAATAGGCACAGAGAACTCAATGCAAACAAAAAGGCCGAAAAGAAGATGGCGTTAAACAACTCAAATTAGATTCACGATAATATATAAATAAAAGAGTTAAGAAAAAATATGAATAGTGTTTCAAGTTTGTTCTTACTAACACCTTCCATATAAGTGAATGCTAAGACAATAACATTTTGTTGCTTACGTCAAAGACAAGAACACACATAGAGTCAGAATATAGCATAAATATGCTGTATGTAACACATAGAGAGAACATTTAATGGCAGACTGTTGTGTTCAGTATGTACATATATGTGGAATTTTATTTTTCTTTTCGCTGACGAATGTTAAACGTTGCAAAAAGAGTTTTCACCTCCTCAAGCGATGAGTTGGAGGGAGGCCAGAAATCTTCGTTTAAAAATTGCGGAAGTGCATGTCTCAATATATGAGAAAGTATCCGTTGGGTTCTGTAATGTCGATCGTGCATGGATTGCATTTTCCTCTCTGGAGTAAAGCGAGTGAAACTGTGAATTGCTGAATCTATTCTTTCTTTTCTCTCTCTCTCTCTCTCTCTCACACACACACACACACACATACTATATATATTCATTACGGTGTTGTGTTTCCTGACATGATTTTGATTATTAACATAGAGTGAGAAGTATATCTCTGGGAAGAAATGATTTTTCCCAAGCTGGAATCTGTCCTTTTACGGTATATTATTATAAATAATCCCAAAAATTTCTTTATAAATATAACTTGAGTGAATCGATGAGAACTGCACATTTTAGTACATAAGAGGGTTATAATACTGTTTACTGTACTTTAGTGGGTTCTTTTTATATGCACTGTTATTATATTTCTTTGTGTGTTTCCTATACGTTACTCTACGGCGAGCTATATTTTCTCTTCAAAGAAGTGCAGTTATACTTCTTGCGTTACAAAAAGGCGAGAAACACTCGTGAATATTTCTTCTTCCATTTTCTTTGTTTACTTTTGGCACAAATACAAGGGATTAACATGAAAAAAAAAAAAGAATGACGTGTCATATTTCTTCCAAAATCGACACTTTTATGCCCACAATTGATGTTCATGAGATGAGATCCTCACGCGGCCTCCAACTTGAACGGTTTCTTAAAATAACTGGAAATTTCTAGTATAGATAATCTTCCTTCCTTTAAATTGATTTGGCCCATTTTATTGGCCCTGTAAGTGTCATCAAAAGAGATAGATGCAGTAAAGGTATCGGTTAGGTCTAGTTTGAAAGTCCCAACACGGCATTGGTCTGGTATGACTGAAAAAAGAACTTTTTGGACAGATCTGTAAATTAGTTAAGGTTTCAGGAATTTTGTGTTCGTAACGAGACTAGGAAGTGATTTCTCAAATATTGATATCTTAAAAATGTTGTATACATAATATGTTCGGTTAAAGTTAGAATATGCTGGAATAGTATGGTATTCTGACACACACACACAAAGCTTCTCGGCTAATTGAAATTATCCAATCTAAATTTGTTCGCTTTTTGGCCTGTAGAGAAACAGCGATATATTCTAAGTTCGAAAAGAATTTTGATCTGGTAAAGAAATTATAATTTTGGCGGGGAGAGAAGAGTTAATTTTCTTCTATCTTTTCTTCATAACATATTACATAATACGTAAAATTCATTTGGAAAGATGATTATCAGAAATAGGGTTACAGTCCCTCACAGAGCAACTCGACCACGTTTGCCAATCTTCCACCTCTCGACCCAAATGACCAAAGCATTATAGATATATCACCTATTAGGAGAATGTGTTCATCACGCAATTGGATTATAAAGCCTGTCCTGAGATAGATATATTTCTCATAAATATTAGTGAATTTTACTTGTATATAAAATCGACAGCGCATAGGGAAAAGGGAATCACCATCGAAATAATCAAAAGCTTGTGTAGAATATGTCAACATGTAGTTCAAACTTGTTGGAACAATGTAAGTGGCTTGGTTGCTTTAATTCAATTTTGTTTTAGTTATGCGAGGAAGCTTGTCAAACTTGTTTTAAATTTTGTTTCGTGGCACTTTCGCTGTCGTCTCAGTGCGTTGAAGTCCCACCACGAGCCAGGACTGTTTCTCCGTTGGCGAATCTTCTTGATTTTTTAATTGTTATGTGGGATGTTTACTGAACACTACACCTAGGTAACTCACTTATCTTGTTCAATAGATAAATAAATATAAATTATAAAGTTGGACACAGGTTTTTAGGAACAGTAAGCGTCCGAGCCAAAAGAGTTATATTATGTCGTCATTACTAATAAATTGGAGTCCTGTTTCTTAATAGTTTATCTCTAGTAAAAGATGGTTAATGTTCCCTCACACATTCTCATTTGAAGAGCATCGTGAAGAGAAATGAAACGGAAATGCAAGAACATTATTAACTCCTTGTATAATACATTTTCCCATTAATTTCGTGCAAAGCACGCCTTAATGTCAGATCTAATGTTACCGAGCTCTATAGAATCGTTGCTGAGTAACAGAGAAATAAGAATATATGACCATATGCATGTGATGTATACGTAGATTGTATACAATTTTATACACATGCGTTATGCATGTATGACGTCATTGCATAGGCAGAACAGCTCAGCAGTCTTTCATAACGTTGACTATATTACAGCTCATTGCTATTCCACCACTCATTACTGGCGGCTCATGATAATACCATTACAGTACGAGGTCATTTGGTTTTCTCATATAAGGACAGATGGCAGTACAAATGTTATTATTATCGTCATCATCATCATTGATGTTCTGGTATTACAGTAATGTCTCTGTTACGTAAGTTTATATGTTTCAAAAGAACTGTTCAATCCATCACTATATTCAGACAGCTTACGAACGGGGAACAGTTTTTCATTTAAGTTCTTTATATATGAAAAGAGAATGTTTATGGCAAAGACTCTCACGACTTCATTTTATCTATTTTGTAGACGAGTCTTACTCATAAAATCAAAAGTAAAAAGAATCTTACATATGAGTTTTGAATCATCTGTAGAAAACATAATAATAATAATACAGTTGACTATATTATTATTAATTCAATGACTTAGTGATCGAGGACTTCGAATTGGCACTGGGAGGACACGCAGCTTTGAGTACTGCTATAACCCATCCTGACAGTTTCCCAAGGTTTTGCCTAGTATCACGAGGCGAATACCTGCACAGTACACATAGACTACGGCTTAGGGGTTACCAGCCGTTCTTCTTTCTAAGGCTAGTCTTTACGTCATTCCTTCTCTTTGAAAAAATAAAAAAAACATATTTTTTTGACTATACGATTTTTTTAAATCTCTTTTATATTAGGAACACTCAGAGATGTCTAACTACCTAAACTAGTCCCAGTATGTTGAGAGCAGGTGTGTGAAACTACCCAGTTCTAATTTCTTAACACTTGAAATCCTTGAAGAATAATTAGACCAATTTTGACAATCTTGAATATTATTTTAAAAAGTATTAGAATAAGAAAAGGTTATGCAACTGTGTAATGTACAAGACTTTTGCCTCAACCTATGATTCTTTGAATTGAATTCTATTTATGGTCTTTAGGCACCTTTGGTACAATCAATGATAGGATAGTTGAAAGGAATTTTGAAGAAAATCAGCCAGGACTTAGTTCGAAGGAATCAGTACCATCCCAACAATAACCGGGCGTGACGCAGTAAAAAAACTCGAATAACCTCAGTTAGGATAGGCGGCCACTGGGTTCGAACCTAGAATCTTCCGAATGTGAAGTCAAATAATTTACCAACTAATGCATGGCCTTTCGGTAACCAGGATTATGTTAATCGATGCTTTTAATGACAAATGAAAAAAGCGCACACAACTGAAAGGTGATGTTCATGTTTTCACTAGGCATTCTCTTGCTCTTGTTCTTGTTTTAACAATCTTAAGCTTCTTTTTC
>JAGDQP010029683.1:0-23183 GCA_022664845.1 Lepisma saccharinum | reverse complement strand
ATGTGTAATTTAGCTCTTTGTAAACCTTTTCTTTTATGCCGATTGTACCTTGTACGTAGGAGCGTATCGGATCATATTGAGCCCACTAAACAATACAGTATTATTGTTATTTTGTTTCCCCTCAGTCTAGTTGCAAGGCAACCAAAGAACATTTGAACTGTTTTTTTTTCTTTTGTAAATATCGCTGATGATATCATAGCGGTCATGTCGAGACTATATTACACTTTTGCGTTCTGTATTTTCTGATAGTGCAGAAGAAGCTATATCAATGTGAAACATGCTTACAAATATAACATTAAATCAGCTTCTTTATAATAAGTGTGTTGGCTAGAAGAAGAAACGTGTAATTTCTATCATCTGGGCAAATAATTCAATACCTCAGGCTTTCAGGTAAAACTTACCATCTCTCAGACTGGAATCAAGAATGTAAATATACTAAAAGTTGATTTTGTTCACTTTCCAACAAATCCGCCAGGGTACTTCATCCTCTGGTACTTCTTTGTTTTGTTATTTCTATTGTTTTTTTTTGTTTTTTGTTTTTATTTGAGTATCTTATAAAGTTTATTTGCTGTTATCTAATTCCTATGTTTCATTTCAAAATTCGTACTGTTATCCCAGGTCAATTCAATTTTGGTATAAGTGTAATTCTCAGTCACACAGGACAGGAACATAGAGTACTTTTTTTCAGCCCTAGAGAACCAAGGAGCACTTCGTCGTTAGAGAAAACTCTTAGGGATGAGTCTTGCAAATTCCATCGCCCGGTAACTGGATTCGATTCTCGTACATACACCTTTCTCTTTATAGAGGCGCAGAATATCCGATTGATGGGGGGAACAGGACACATTTTATTATGTCAGTTCTTCATATGGGCAGTGGTGGTGGAACTTGTAACGACTACTCCCGGTATCAGAATTTATTTTGTATTTTTATCATTGAAAATTTGAGACATCCCGATCCACTCTCCCTCCATAACATCCTATTCGTTCAACCTCCCTAAAGCCCTGGAGCCGTTCTGGGGAGTTTGAATTGAATTTTGTCTCGAGTAACATTTATTAAGACCTTCCTAAAAGTAATTGTAACCGCCTGTGATTGCTTGCTCCACAAGCAAAAGCCGTGGTTATAACATACCCAGGATATCCGTAGGAAATCCTACCTGGATAATCCCGGCTTTGTGAGTAGAGGGTATTCTGGGGATATCCTGGCAAGACGAACCCAAATGTGGTCATATTGCGATATCCTGAGGTAATATGTAACGCTCGCCAACATTCGATTGTTTCACACAAGCACGCTTCGCGTTTGGCAACTGTTTACTTCCTGTTTGTACTAGACGGTTATTACACCATTCCTTCGAACTAACATAATTGAGTTCCTACGGATAGTTTGGAGGTAAGCATGTGTCAGTTCATATTGTTAGGTGCATGCAGATGTTTTAAGATAGCTACGATATTGTGTATTTATTAATTTCACGTAAGTGAGTGCGCCAAGCTGCAACTGTCATTACCTTATGCCTTTGGGATGAACATGCTTCATCTGACCTCACATTAATAGAGGGGGGGAAATAACTTCAAGTAAAAGCGAGAAAATTTTGTTGTTGTAACCTACACGAAAAGGTCAAGACACTTGCCGCGCACAGCAGTTTTTACGATGGGGGTACGTACACGTTTGCTGAATTGCGTAGTATTAAAAAAATCCAATCTCAATGTGCTTTTGTTTTATGGTGGTTGGGTATCTTTGGCTGAGGCCGAATGGATGATGATAGATCGATATTTCAGTAGATGCTGGAAACTTAAGGGAAGATGATCAAAAAGGAAAATTTAATACTTGGTAGTCATTTAATATGCACCTCGAGAACAAGAGTGTAGATAACTGGTCCACCCTAAGCTAATGCACGAAGAACGTTTCGTTTATGACTGTCGATGAACAAGAAGGTTGTAAAAGTCAGTGTTTAGGTAGCCGGTGAGAAATTTGCTAAGTTCGAAATATCCCACAATGTTATTATTACGAACCATCATACAGTTCGCATTCGGAAGGTTGTGGGTTCGCACCCACCGGCCTATCCTACTGCATGATAAGTTTTATCCAGGGGGTTCCCGTGAGTCACACCAGGCAAACGCTGGGATGGTACTTACAAACAGGCTCTGCCTGAATACCTTGCAATACCTCCCGGACTGAGCCTGAGATGCCTATAAGTCATAAACTAAATATTTTTTTAAAAAAAACACACACTACGCACATTTCAAATAGCTGGTTGGCGTATTTTGTTTGTCTTGTTGTGCAAGTAGTAAATTTATTTGCTACTCCATAATGAAAAACTACCTAGGCCTAATTATTCTAACTTAACCTACAATCACTAATGGATACCTACCCTTCCCTGTGCGAGTTTTCAGGGTGCAGATAGTGCAAGTGGGCTTCAGAATTGTGAAACTCGCGTCATTTGTTCGTTCATGAACCTTACTCTGCAAATTAATGCACTACGCACACAATGCATTTTAAGTTGTTTTTTTTTTCTACTTTCCACACTCTACTACTACATGCATTACACAACCTCAATATTTTCGTTAGCTTTGTCTACAATTCATGTCACACTATTTATTTTGCCATGGATATGAACTATTTATTTTACCTTTCCATGCACCCACTACAGCCAGTTAGGTAGTCTGTGACAGGATAGAGAAATCAGGTTAGATCTTTTCATCATTACGTAGTCTTGCTGCTGCCACAGGCTGTTATTCTTGCTATTCCATTTACGCGACAATCAAATTGCACGACCGTGATATTTACGTTCACTTTGTCTCCGATTTATGGAAAATTATTTGTTCCAAAATCCGAACATTATTTATGCACTCTTAAATAACTTTATTTTTATATGAGCCAGTCTAGTAACTTCGGCCCATCACGATTCGCCCTTAACTGTTAAAATCCACACCCATTCCCCTGCCGGGACTCAAATCCGGGACCTTCGAGCAGATGACCTACCGCCGGAGCCTGCTCGGCCACCCGTCCGGCTATTTATGCAACCATTACAGCCGATAAGGTTAGCGTATGACGTAGAAAAACCCGGTTAGATTATTTTTTTCTTTTGTTAGGATTGTTTAAATTATGTTATGTCTAATTTCTAACTTCTTGTGTAAAATTACTAGTGAAATTGTGGTTATTGAGTTACCAGTTCCGGTTCACTGCTACAAGTAAAGTGGTTCTATTCTGTGACATTACTTGTAACATTCAGTTTACCGAATTCACCGGTTATGAGTCATAACGAATTTTGAACCCGCAACTAGTTTCTGCATTGTTCCGCAGTAGCTTACCATCTCGACCTTTTGGGATATTACGCAATTCTGCGATTGTTATCAAGTGCTACCTTTTTTATGAGTAAAATGTTGCCGGCAAACCACACCACGGATGTAATGTCCACGAAGATGGTACGCTGAGGTCAGTTTTCCTACAAACGTTTTTTCTGTGTTCTGAAGACGGTCAATAAAATGCCACTTCGAAACTCATTGCAGGATTATTTTCTGCAATTTATGATATCTTCTTGTGGATGGAGAGAGGATGACGGAACTGAGATGAGTTTGGCGCAGCCTTTGTCCTTTCTTTTATTACTTAACGAAGATGGTAAGATCCTTTGGTGCGCTGGGATGGCCCGGGTCTGAGTGACGGGGTGTCATTTTCAGGAGTCATAGTTGGATGCTGTGCTGTTCGTTCAGTAATAAAAGGAAGGACAAAAGCTGACCACACCTTTCCCCTGGGGACCAGCTGGGCGATTTGTGATATCCATGCGACATCCCATAATATAATAGTAAGAAGCATCATGAAGCGGACATTCGACCATCTGATCGACACGTATAGGGCGTCCTGTAGATATCGTGGGGTGTCACATGGACGTCGCAAATATCCTGGTGGGACATCCCCTGGACATGGGCGCCCATCTTGTGATTTTTAGAAGGGGGCAAAAATAAAGTGACAGTTTTTCTGTGACTTACTAAAAGTTATCAACAAGATAACCACTACAATATTTACTAAATTAAGGGCGCAAAAAGAACCATGTCGTGAAGTATATTAAACCTACCTTAAAGTATACTGGAAGTTGATTGGGAATGTTTAAAAGAGTATAATAAAGCTAATGGTTTAGGTAGTAAACTTTATGATATTATTTATGAAATATTTGCCAAATGTGTTCCCTGCAAAAGGAACTCTGTCCCAAAGTATCCCGTGCTGATTTACTAAACACATTATTAGGAAACTCAGTTAAAACAATTTATCATATAAAGTCTACATACAAAATTAAAAACCCTACTATCAGGAATTTGTTCGATTGCGCAGGGAAGTCAAGAAAGACATAAAAATAGCCTTTAAGACCTTTATGTCAAATTCTGAAAATAATATCAATAATGATCCAGGTTAACTGTGGAAATTTATTAAAAACAAAACAAAACATCTTCCCGCAAATATATTAAAATTTGAAAGTCCGATTTGTGTAACAATGAAGAGATAGCTAATACGATTACACAGTATTTCCAATTAGTATTTGTATCCTCTTCTCAACCGTTCAGTAATTTTGATAGTTTTGTAATTCTAGGGGTTACGAAGAAATTGGAATACTTTCTGTTGACCAAATACATTTGAATGAAATAGAAAAGGCTATCAAGAATCTAAAATCCAAAACGACAGTTAGATCTGATGGCATATCCTCATATTTTCATCATATATAGTGAAAGGATGTATTGTTAAAATTAAATATTCCCTATTGATAGCGTTTAACTTGGCACTACGAACATGTATATTCCTTAACAAATGAAAATCTGCTTTAGTTTGTCCTATACCTAAAACAAACGACAGACGAGAAATTACCAACCACAGACCTAATGCAATCTTACCAGTCTTTGCAAAAGTCTCTAAACAAATTGTATATCAAGGAATTACTCTCAACTAAACAACATGGCATTGTTTCACAAAAATCTAATGTTGTTACGGATTTTATTGAAAACTCGTTGGACGAAGGAAAGCAAGTCGATGTGATTTGTATTGGCTTTGAAAAGGCGTTTGACAGAGTTCATCGCAATATATTACTAGGTAAATTAAATCACTATTACTTCTCTCCATCCTTATTAGGTTCATGTGCTCTTATCTAACTAATCGCAGACAGTCTGTTCTATTTAAGGAATACAAATCTGATTAATATAAAGCACTGTCAGGAGTCCGGCAAGGCTCGCATCTTGGACCGTTGTTATTCCTCTTGTTCATTAATGACCTACCGGAATTTATACAGGAAAATGAAAAAGTGCTATTTGCGGATGATCTCAAATATATGCTAAAATAAATTCCATGGAAGATCCCATAAATCTACAGCATAGTTTAGACAACTTCACTAACTGGTTCGCAATCAATCAACTTTCAGTCAATACGAAGTTTTATCATTCAGTAGAAACAAAACGATTTATAGATTAAATTGTTTAATTCATAAGTATGCATTAAGTAGACCCGACGTAGTTAAAAATCTTGGTGTCACGTTTCATACGAATTTAACGTTTAACAGACACATAACAAATATTAGAAATGAAGCTTTTAAAATTCAAGGATTTGTAACAAAGATGGGAAGAAAATTTAACAACTTTTCTACATTAGAGAAAATGTACTATGCTTACGTTCATTAGACCAAAGGAAAATAATTAAAAATGGCTTAGACTGCATAGACTTAGTATCATTGTTACAGTTTTGTGTCCCGTCATTAAAAAAACTCGCGAAGAAACACTGGGCTGGTTTCTTCCACTGCAAAAAGGCGAGAACAATATAATGAAGAAAGCACCAACCTGGATAATATGTACAGCTATGGCCAAAAGTATTGTCGCATGTCTATAACTTAATTTTCTTATTTAAAAAATAAGTAAGTATTTTCAAACGTCGTATAAATTTGTTGACTTACACACATATGCGCAATCACATGACGCACGTTTTAGGAAAATATTGTCCCGACATGTCACTAAACGATGGTGATATTTACTAAACAATAATCTTTCGCCAACAAAAAATGCTAAGCCCAAAATTTATTAAAAGTCGAATAGTTAATTCGTCTTAGCGCGGAGAGTGATATTTTCGTAATGCAAGGAGATCTATTAAGCCTAATGTTAATTTTCGTTAATAGATACTACACACGGGAGGGACATCTTTGCGAATTTTGAAAATAATATTTAACGATATGCGACAATACATTTGTTCATAGCTATACTACCTACAATGAAGTATGTAGAACTTCCATGCAATTGGATATATGTTAAATGTCTTCGTCTTCCAAACCATTTAGAAGTATTGTAATAAAAAAGTCTGTAAATGAGAATTTTAAATAACGACACCCTAATTGGACTATAAAGCTTGTTGTGTTGACAATAAATAAATAAAATTAAAATTAAAATAATATATAAAATTACATATAAACATTCTATTTTGCTTTTCTATCTTGCATAGTATAATTTTCTCTAGCTAGAGGGGGCGAGTGCCCCCTTGTCCCCCCCCTGATGTGCGCCCTTGCCCCTGGATATCCATATGATATTGAATGCTATTAGGGTTATTTTCAACTATGATATAATATATTTTCTTTAATGCATTTCTTACTGATGTTATGTCAAAAAATTATAATTAAAAAGTAATTGAATTACAAACTAATTTTTATGTTCTGATGTGCACGTTGAAAACAGATTGAATTTTAAACTATATTTCAACGAAGATTGAATTTCGTTGAGACGGCGTTAATGTGACGTACTTTCAACTATCATTTATACTATGTCCTAGATTTCGTTTCATACTTGTATTTCTAATTTAATTAATTAAACACTATAATTAAAAGCAAAAATACAACTAAATTAACTACATTTTTTCATCTTAAAAACAGATTGAGTCTTAAACTATATTTCAAGAAACATTTAATTTCGTTAATAGGGCGTTAATGTGAAGTGCTTTCAACGATGACATAGATTTCGCTTTATATGCGTTTTTCTAAGGCGACATTTTACACTTATTGGGAAATACAAATTTAATAGTGCAGCGATGGTCAAAGCTTTAAAGAAGAAAATATGCGCATAACTAGAAAGAAGGAAATTATTCTTTATTCTTATTCTTACATGATAGTGAAACGACGCGTAGCAATTGCATTCTGTACTCCTTGTTAACAGATACAGTAAAAGAGTAGTGGACTCTCAAAGTGGATCCGTGGATAAGTGGTCAAAGCGTTAAGCTACCAATGAGGACTGCAGAACGTTCCTGCTTCGAACCCCACGGTAGCCGCTTGCATTATTTGCTGTTGGAAAATTGATACTGTATAGCATGATGAAAGCAACAGATAAAATGCTACTAAATGTGTGTACCAATAGACAGCAACCATGCTCTGTTTTGGCCAACTGAACCCTTTTTTTCATCGTCCGCTTCTCGATTTAAATATGTTTCTTTTCAACCATGATTCAACGTCGAATAAACAGTTGAACAGGCGGACATTTCGGTACATTTCCAACGTTAAAATAACGTTTCGGTATTTTCAACGTATGTGTGCTACTGGGATGCAGATAGTATAATAATTACAGAATAGTTAAATAACCTAAACACAGCGACATGCCAAAATAAATCATATTGAGTATGTAATAATTTAGGAAAGTTTTTGTAACTTGCTACTTAATATAACATTTCTTGCTAAAAGAACCTTTGCTTGCAAGCTTGAGTTGCTTGCTTTTCTTGCGATTTCCATAAGTAGCTAATTGAAACAGGTGTTACACGTAGAACACTCAATAAAACACGTGTTTCAATTGGCTACTCACCCAAATCGCAAGCTGTCATGAAGATCACCCCCTTAAACTTTGTTAATAGAGAAAACACAAAAGTACAATAATAAAAACTGTACCTTGTAACATTGCTAATTAAAGACAAAATGAGAACAAAAGCTAATTAAAATAGATGATAAATGTAACAAAGTAGCACTAACAAAGAGGGTTTTCTAAGGTTTTTAAGTAGACTCCTATCACGTTGCACAGATATAGTTATAACACTTGAAAATGAAGTGACACGTGCATATTGTAAAATGTCATTCAATGTAAAACTTTGTGAAATATCTCGAGGACCAGAAGAGATAGGAAAAAGTGGTAATCGTAGAATACAAAGTACTACACACATTTGAAGAAGTGCAATGGCTTATGAGTCATTCCATGTCAGATCAACACAATCATGTACATCACCATTTCAGATTTTTACGAATTTTGGTAAGTTAGCACGGACTGCTGAGAAACCCCCAAAATTGTTATATTCTAGTCCTGTGTCATATATTTCTGGAGTTACAGCATCTTTCTTAAATTTTGATTTTTTTCAAAAATTTTGAGTCATATTGAGTTAAAAATGCTTGTAACTTTTGTACTCATTGAGATAGAGATGTGATTCTTGCGTCATTGTGAAAGTCTTGGACAGACCTTCCATTTGGTATGCAACACTTGACCTCCATTTGACCTTGAATAGTAAAAATAACGTCACCTCCGATTTTTGTGAAACTTTTGGAGATTAAAGACCGTCTTAGACGACAGCATTTATGCTACGATGAATCGTACGACTAGCAGTAGTGCCAGAGTGTGAAAGCAAGAATGCTACAATAGGGCAAGATGCTATGGTATAAATCCATAACATTTTTCTTTTTACGCTGGCACACTGCTTTCGCGAATATTCATCGTACGAGAAATTGTACCGTCTAAAATGGCCTTAATACTCTTTTATGGGTGAAGACATTAGAAAAGTTCCATAATAGGACACCCATGGGAAGATGAGCATTTTTAAATTTATTTTTAGGGGTTAATATTTTTTGAATAGGTCTGCATATAGTGTTTGTGCTTATGTTCCCCCCCTTTCCCCCTCCCGTCTGCAGTTTGAAGAAGCCATATTGTGAATAGTGTCATTGTATATGTTAAGAGTCAAGTGTTAGGAAAAGTGATGGTTCCAATCTGACAAGGGAAGTATTTGGGCTCGAACAGGAATTTTTTGATAAGACTTCGTATATATTCGTCCCCCGATGCTGATAATGTCTGCAAAGTAATTCGACCGTGTAAGTTCTCATTTTCAAACCCGCTTGTGTTGCTTGCTTTGCTTGCGATTTGGGTGAATAGCCAACTGAAACACGTGTTACAACAGGTAATAAAACTACACAACGAAACACGATTCACCCTTATCGCAAGCAACGCAAGTAGGCTTAAAAATGAGTCCTAAGGCCTCGTTTGTCCACTAAAGGGTGGTAAAGTTTGGAGCAAGTGGAAGACAGCCGGGGCAGCCGCTGCAATGGCTCCCGCAGTTTCGGTTCGAACATATATTTATTACTCAAGATCAGGGCTCGAAATGGAAAATTTCACGAAACTGAACGCTTTATCTTTTTTCGCATGCTCTGTCATTTTTTGTCTATGATCACCATATTGACGAAACGGAACAGGAAGGTTCCAGACATTCACGAACCGGAGCAACGTTCAGGTTTGCTCCGGTCCATTTCAAGCCCTGCTCAAAATGTATACATGAACATACCTGACAGTGATTACAAGGACTGCAAAGCCACAATACCGTGTAACAAATAGTTTGGGAGATATAGGCCAGTACTTGTCTTTACAAATGCAAGCGAGGCTTTTCTACAAAGTGAGTAAAACAAAGGGAGAATCACAATAGGCACACAGAGCAACTTTCAAAATAACACTCCATGGGTACAGTGTCAAATGTCACTTTATTTTACTCTTGAAGTTGCTGACAGTTACGGATAGGGGCGTCAGTACCCCACCCCTGAAATTCAGATTTTTTGTGAGATTAGTATCATTTTTGGCATGCTTTTGAATGTTGCCCTGATATGTCTTTTGTCCTGTGTGCCTATTGTGATTCTCCCTTCTGTTTTACTTGCTTTGTGGAAAACCC
Source organism: Lepisma saccharinum (assembly GCA_022664845.1). Taxonomy (NCBI): domain Eukaryota; kingdom Metazoa; phylum Arthropoda; class Insecta; order Zygentoma; family Lepismatidae; genus Lepisma; species Lepisma saccharinum. The sequence goes on along the minus strand of JAGDQP010029683.1, from coordinate 13,274 downwards.
TCACTTACATTTGTGAAGACAAATACTGGCCTATATCTGCCAAACTGTTCGTTACACGGTATTGTGGCTTTGCAGCCTTTGTCAGCACTGTCAGGTGTGTACATGTAGATATTTTGAGTAATAAATGCTTGTTTAAACCGAAACTGCGGGAGCCATTGCAGCGGCTATCTCCCCTTTGGTACAAACTATAACGCTAACTAGCGGGCAAACCAGGCCTTACATGGTCGAATTACTTTGCAGGCATTATCAGCATCGGAGGACGAATATATATACGAAGTCTTATAAAAAAATTTTGTTCGAACCCAAATACTTCCCTTGTGAGTAGTCCGTCTTGAGCTGTGGAAAAGAAAGAGTCCAATATGGCCACCGGATTGCCTGAATTAGCAGTTGTAGGTTTTTGCATTATCATTGAATAGCATATAGTTTAGTTTAAACAATATATAATTTAGTCTGCTCCCCAGGAAATAAGATAATCTCTTCCTTCGTAACATTATCACAAACGAAACGTAAAGAATTGACACTTCTTTTCTCTTGTAACTTACTGGTATATTGGCGATTTTTGTCAGAATTCATTCTGATTGACAAATGACCAAAGTCCTTGCAAGTATAAAATTATGAGACAACATAAATTTTAAATTGAATATAAAAGCATTTCATAACTCTTACAAGATTTTGAAAAACTTGTGTCAATAAAAATGTCCTGACTCAAACTCTTCAACTTGACGCAATTAAAATGTGTCATAACTTAAAACCTTCAATTGGACGCCAGTGTAGGTCCCTAGTTCAAAGTACAGTAAATATTTTCCATGATATGGTTGCTTGTATGCTAGAAATTCCATATTCCGGCGGCTATATTGATTATTTCTCTACATGGCTCAAGACTCACTACTCAGATGCCTATCACCACCTGTTGATTATTTTGATAATAAAAGTCTACAAACTGGCATCAAAATTATATCTCGAGGTGTAATATTTTAAAATAAATTTCGCTGCTTCTACGCTAGAAATGACTTTTTTCTTTCAGCCATATTGGATTCATCTCTCTCCATGCTCCCAGATATACTACTCGGGTGGTCACCATCATTTGTTAGGATTTTTTATAATGAAGCCCTACAATATGATGCCAAAATCATAGCTCTAGGTACAATAATTCTGAAGATATAGTTTTTGAGTGCCAGAAATTGCATGTTCCGCCGACCATATTGAATTCTTCCCTCCGCATAGCCCAAGAGCTACTATTCAGGTGACCACTATTCCTTGTTATTTTATCGTGAAACACTAAAATTGTACGCCAAAACCATAGCTCTTCGTGTAATAGTTAAAACAAGGTGGTTGTCTGTGTCTAGAAATGGCTTATTCCAGCAGTCATGCTGGATTTTCCTTCTCTACATCACAAGATGGACTGCCCAAGTGTCTAAAATCATTTGATAACAATTTTGCTAATTAAATCATACAATTAAACACCAACGCCATAACTCTAGGTGTAAAAATTCACTTGTTGTATACTAGAAATAACATGTTCCGGTGGCCATATTGGATTCTCCATCCCCATGGACCCAGGCGGGCTACCCAGATTGCCACCATCACTTTTCCTAACGCTTGCCTATACAGTGTCACTACTTACAATATTGTTTCATCAAGCTGCACACGGGGGATGGGGGTGGGGTGGGGTTATATAAGTACAAACACTATACCCCGGTCGCAAGTTTACTTTTAACAGTACAACTGTGAATGGGCATTTCAACCTCGGTCTCTGATTGGTCAAAACAATCCTACGGTGTACCGATTGTAATTAGATGGTGTCTCTTCTACATATTAAGCTTGCCTAAGTCACAGTTGTACTGTAAAAAGGAAACTTGCAGGAAGCGTACTGTAAAAAGACCGGTCCCTGTGAGTTTCTTTATACTGTTTACTCAATCCTAGCCATGTTACTTGATTAGGATCTTACTACCAATTCACCTCTCTCTCTCTCTAGTGGAAGTTGTTACCCTTGTTCCAATTCAGCTCATCCAATTCAATATCAATACACCCTCTACTCAACATGGCGATTATAACAGTAAACACGGCGGAAGTCGAAGAGCGTCTCGCGCTAGGAATTGCAGAGGAGAAAATGTAAAGATACATGACCGCACCTAACCTTACCTAACCTCCACTTTCCCATGGTCACTAATTTCAGATAATGTACGAAAAATGCAAAAAAGCAATTGTTAATAATAAATATGAGTATATAAAAATATATTTTGAAAAAAAAAATGTGTTGTCTCGAGGAGGGTTTAAACCCGGGACCTTTTACTCAAGAAGCGAACGTCTTGATCATTCGGCCACGAAGCCGAGTTGGGAAATCCTATTTTCGTCGTTGTATTTACAGTGGGTAGCGTCAGAGCCTGTCGGTATGACGTTCTAGGTGATGACGACTTCCGCCGTGTTTACTGTCTTAATCCACAAGTCTCTATTCACAAGCATACAGTATCAACTTTAATATTTTCCACGTTTAAAAGAACTACAGGAACATTGAAAACTCAACTCACACAACCAATTGTAGCTTTATATCTCGTAAAACTCAAATTTCTGATGAACTCCCTGTGGTAAGTAATGCTGTGATAATGAGCCATTGATAATTCTGCTGTTGAAGCGTCAGTACTGGCATTTAAAAAAAAAAAAATTGGTTGATTTATGGTTATCTGACATCTTTGCCAGGAGTTATCGTAATCAGTTTCTTCATGACAATTTCTTTTCTCGATTATGTATTTATTTATCAATGCGTGGGCGAATCAGAAAATGGAAACTGGCGAGACAACCAAAGGATGTCTTTTATGCATTTACACATAGTAACATAGTTAAATGACGTCCGTCTACACTATGGAATATTTGAACCCAGTTTCAGAGACGAGAGACACATACAGCGTTGTGGCGAAGTAAAAGAGAAAAATTTGTTGCATCACGTATAAATAACTGACTTTCTAACCTAACCAAACCCTTCATTAGAAATATATTAATAATAGATTTGAGCATAAAAAGTGTTTTTTGAAATAAAAATTTCACCCGGTCGAGTTCCGAACCAGGAACAACTACTCCATAAGTCAACGTCTTCGCCATGTAACTATGACAGCTGGCTGCAAACATCACTTAGGAAGGTTTGTATATAGAATTCGTGTGCCGTATTAAGGCTGATTTTCAAGAAAGCATGCGTTGAGTGTTTTGCTTGTGATTTGGGTGAGTAGTCAATTAAAACACGGGTTTTAATGCGTGTTCTACGTATTACGTAATAAAACACGTGCTTCAATTGGCTACTCACCCAAATCGCAAGCAAAGCACGCAACGCAAGCTTTCATGAAAATCAGCTCTTAGGGCTCATTTTCAAACCCGCTTGCGTTGCTTGCGATTTGGGTGAATAGCCAATTGAAACACGTGTTAGAACACGTAATAAAACTAAACCACGAAATACCACATGTTTCCATTGGCTACTAACTCTAATCGGAAGCAACACAAGCAGGCTTGAAAATGAGCCCTTCCTCTCGAGAGAGTTGCGCAGGCGCGCATTCCCGATATTATTCCAGTCTCTAGATAGTTTGAGCTCAATATATATGTACGCCCTGATTGGCTGAATGGTGTTCGACGAAAACTGGAAGTGTAGCAAAGAGTTTCCCTTTGGAGAAATCAGTGTTATAGTAAGATTGGAAATCGCCAGGTAGCTAGCGACAACTGCAACCAATCAGGGCATGTCGTGCTATTACAGTGCCTCTTGCGATAGGGAAAATTAGCAGTCACGCAGAGGGGTCCATTCCCAACAAGTGAACAAAATTGATTTTATATATTCCATTGCGTTGACGACGTCAGTTAAAAGATTTTGAGGGAATCTTTAAACCTACGGGTAAGGTGTTCGCTTACTTCTGCAAGGATATCCTACATTTTTCTTTAAAACATGAGCAAGAGCAATACGAGTTGTGCTGTTGCACTTTGTCCTAATTATAGTCATAAAACAGGAGGAGTAAGGGCTGATTTACATTCACGCTTGCTTGCGTGCTTTGCTTGCGATTAGAGTGAGTAGCCAATTGAAGCATGTGTTTTATTACGTAATACGTAGAACACGCAATAAAACACGTGTTTCAATTGGCTATTCATCCAAATCCCAAGCAACGCAAGCGTGTTTCAAAATGAGCCGTAAAATATTTTAGACTTCACTAGACCATGATAGATGGTTAACGTTTGAAGTTTGGCTCTCATATAACTGTGAAATTCAAAATATTTATCACATTCTACTAACAATTTTGAGTCAAACCTGTCACGCTACTCTCCAGGCAACGACTGATTGCCTGCTTGTGCATTTAATGTCGAAGCGAAATACTGAATATCGATTTTGTTTCGTGTTGTTTTCCCCTTTCACCAGGAGAGCTTCCGTCGCTAAGATTTCCCCATCTGGGGCTCGCTGAGTCATACATGGATCTTTGGTTCCCGGCAAATTCCTACCACTTACGTCATCCGCAAAGGAATATGGGAATTCAAAACTGTTCACTGTTGTCCGGAATGGACCCCTCTGGTTTGAGCTAAATGTTTTTTATAACAATTAGAGACAGTTGCATAAAACCATGGATTTAGATACGGGAGAAGGATCGACTGGTCCAATACAATTTAGCTGGATCCGTACAGTTATGGTTTTACGTCGCTAGAGAACCACTTGACATTTTTCGTTCGGATTTTCACTGTTCCTCTCTATTTAACTCCCGAAAGCTAAATTTCTGGGCCCATCGCGGTTAGAACATTCCATTCCGGTACTTTTACACTATACGCATATTTTCGCATGTTTTTCACGATTTTCCCTCAATTACACTAAGAATGCTTTAAATATACATATAGACACTTAAGACATCTGCACTTACCTGAATAAAAGTAGTGATCAAGGGCATTCGGAAGTTTGGTAAGGTCAGTTGCGGTGTTTTTTCTTATTATTGCACACCCGAATCCAGGAGGTCACCACTGTTTCAATGGCCGAAGACTGTACTTCGAAGCGGGTAAGGAATCTCTGTTATTTACACGCATTAGGAAATTTTATAAAAGTAGTGGCCAAGGACACTCGCAGGTTAGGTAAGGTCAGGTGTGTTTTTTTTATTGCACACGCGACTACAAGAAGTTACCACTGTTTCCCGCTAATTTGCAACCTCAGTGGTGTCGTATTTATGGCGCTGCGATCGGTTTTCATATCGTCTTTTTCTTACAATGGCCGAACCTTGCACTTTTAAGCGCGTAGGAAACCTTCGTTATTTACAGTAATTAGGTACTTTAGACAAGCAGCGCCGCGCCAATTTTACATAAAACACCTTCCTTTACTTACCCACGAACTCCATTTCTCCAGTAAATTTTCCATTTTTTGGCGACATAAAACTATAACAGCACCGCTGGGTCAACTTGACGCCGGCTTTCGATTAGTCTTGCCTGGTGAATTGAAATTTACTTGCGTCTTATTCGTTGGCCTTTGTCTAGGTGTGTGGAAGCAAGCAGGAAGATAAGAATATTTTAAAAATGGTATTATACGGAATGTGAAGTGCAGTTGTTTTTTTTAATCAATTACACCTGCCAGGTACTCATGGCTCGTGCTGGCTTTAATTTCAGGTTGTTAGAAGTAGATCCGTCTCCCGTATTTAGATCCATGCATAAAACATTTAAATAATGAGTTAATCCACGAATTAATCTACAGGTCATAGTCAAAATTATTATAGATATCAAATCCTATTTTCTCTATGTGTTTCCTGCCCTCTGGTGTTAATCCTAAGAAAGATTGGTAAAATCCACTAAACGCCATTAAAATGGTAGGCTGGTTTTCTTGCAAGCGTGCGTTGCTTACGATTTGGGTGAGTAGTCCAAACACATGCTACACGTAGAACACGCAATAAAACTCGTGTTTCAATTGGCTGCTCATCCAAATCACAAGCAACGCACGCTTGGAAGAAAACCAACCCGTAGGAAGTGTGCGTCACAGGAAATACAAGTCAACGCAGTAAATAATCTTTGAGATAGCGAAGGAAAGATGTTGTACAAGGACGTTCAAGAAAATTACAGGAAAGTAGGGCGAAATATGATAATGTAACAGAGATATACTTACGAGGTCGTGTTGCTAACTTCACTTAGTGGAAAACACAGAGTGAGAGAGAAATTGATTTCCTTAACGTCTGCGAAAGAGGCAGAAGAAGTTAAAATCACACAGTTAGTCCTATCCTCATAGGCGTCTACTGGAGTTTTGACGGGCCTAGTAGACGCCTCCTACTGTAGTCCATTCAGTACAAGATCTTAATTATATACTGAGAAACCATTTAAGTCTTTTCTGAAATAGGCTACAGTATATTGATATGCTGTAGGCCCTCATTGCCTAAGGTCTCATTACATTGAGATAAGAAATTAATTTCGTTGAGATTTCCTCCGGCGGGTTTAATTCCGAAGGCGACGACTCCCTTCCCGCCGTTGCCCCCAATGTAATGTAAACGACCTAGTTTTGGAGATCAAATGTCAAAGACAAATTTTGATAGGAGCGAAGAGTAAATGTCGGTGCTTTGTGCCGCCCGACCTCCCGCACCGATATATTGAACACTTCGTGAATTGTCAGTGGAATAACCTGGCCTCTCATGGTGGGCAGGTCATCAGAGGGTCCAGAAAAATATTTTACTAACAATTCAGTACATTTATATTCGAGAAGAAAACGTGACTTCGAAAACTAAAAGTATCTCCTAGAAACTGACTTTTATTGTTGAGGTGAAATAAATTTATCGTTTTAATAATAGCCTATGTATGAAATAAACTATTGTTGATGTAAATCAATGAATAACGAAAAAAATTCTTTAAAAACACACACTACAAACATTTGCAGTCTCTTGATAGCATTTTAGACACGTAGGTATTCATTTTTATAAGAAATAGGTTGGCACCACTAACAACTGCAGTGCGTAGGTATGGGAAAACCCACAGTACTTTTCTATTGTGTCAAAAAAATTATGCCAGGTTTCGAGCTACCATGTCTAACGAAATGGTAGCAATTTGAAAAATAGAATTGTATAGAAAATAGGTTTGCAACCCTGATTCACTGCCCCAATCAAGACTGTTTCGTCCGCTTACATGGATCTCGCTACGGGAGACGGATCTACTTCTAGTGACCCGAAAGTGCAGCCAGCACAAGCCATGATCAGCTGGAAGGTGAAATTGATTAAAAAAAAACAACTGAACATTACGTTCCGTACAATACATTATTTAAATTATTCCAATCTTCCTCCTCTTTTCCTTAACTAGATCTTCATCCATTCTTTGCTTCCACACACCCAGGCATAAGCCATCCAATGAGAAGCAAGTAAATCCCAATTCACCAGGCAAGATTAATCGAAAACCGGCATCAAGTTGACCCATCTTAATTGTATTGGGCCAGTCGATCCGTCTCCCGTATCTAAATCCATGGTCCGCTCATAGCTAGCCTTAATAGAGCTATAGTCTTATTAGAAAAATACTGTGGTTGTCAGTGTTGCCAACTTTTAGGAGTAAACAAACGTATGCAGGATTAAAAATTAACCAAGTCAAGTAATTTTGTTAATCTTCTCTTATGGAGAATTAACTTTATTTGTTTATTTATTTAGTCATGTTTCAAAATCATAATTTCAGTTCAAACATTTGTCAGTGTATATCATTGTTAGTATATATAGATTTACGAACACAAACATTCCAATTCAGTTTGACAGTCTATTAAAATCTCGCTACTTCTGTCCTTATGAATACGTGAATGACATCTTTGATAATATCCTCTTTGCTGCTTAAAGCATTTATTCATATTACTATTGCTTATTTTATTATAAACTGCTTCCTGTTCACAGTGAAATGATGAGCTTGGTTTTTGGGTTATGAGTGTTGTTACTAACGTATTCTTGCCTATTGAACACAGATAGAGCTTGAGCTTGCTTCAGAATTGCTTGAGCAATTTCTCTTCCGTGCAATCTTAAGGTGTTCGCCTGTAAAAGGCTGATGCGATTACAAGCAAAGAAAACATTGCAAATTAGACTTACAAATATAACAAGTCGTTATGATAGTTTTCGATATCTTGTTGGCCATATTTATTTGTGAATTAAATATTAATCGAAGTTCATGATAAACGGTTAAGCGGTTAAAATGCGAAGCTAAGAAAACTCCCATTAGTCAGAAATGAAAGCTTTAAACAAATAATTTTAACCGACTTAAAAATAAGAAAAAGAAAGAAAGAAAAAGATCAAGGAGCACCTTAATTTGAACTTCAGTTATTTAGAGTTTAGAATAGAGCAGAGAAAACTTTCATAACGTCACATGAAGCCAAATTAACGGTACAGCGGCAGCCATATTGTATTGAACCATTAGAGTCCCTCTATACCGAAATTTGTGCGTAAGCTAGTAATCTTTTCGAAACGCGCGCTTCTGTCGTGCAACTACAATATACAGCACAACACATCTGGGACATTTTCAAGCATTTTACCATTGTCAATTTGCTGCGAAATAGCTGTTTTTTCGTACAACGTTAGCAATTTGGGAGGTTTCATCTGTCATGCGCTCTTCTCATTAATTAATAACTTTCACTTCCCATAAGAAAGAGTGAGAAGGAAATACTCGGTGCAGAGCGTCGCTAAATGTGGGGCCAGTCAATCCTTATATCTTTCTGGGCGTAACCATCAAGCTTTATGTAATGATTGATACTGGTGTGTGTAACATCTCCCTTGTGGACCCCTTGGGAGATAGGTCCGGATATGCTAAATCGCGTAGACTACTTACTCGTTCTGAACAAATTAATATGGTTTGAATATACAGTAGAACCCCGTTAATCCGTCAGCCATGGGACTGAGGGCATGGTCGGAACACAAGGAAGGTCGGATTATCAGAGGAGCACAAATAATAAATACATTAAGTCTGTTAAGATCAGCCTCACGTGTTTAAGTTTTTAATTGCCATAATGGGATGAGTACAAAACACTGAAAGCCGATTTTTAGTACAAACAAACTGTTCACTTTGAAAAAAGTCACCGCTTAAGCAAGGAACACTCTTAAAGCAAAACATCAGAACGCACTGATCGAGTGTCACCATTTAACTTACTCAACAAAGTACGTAGTATTTTAAGGACAAGTACAGACATACGTCGACATTCCTCAACTTCCGCCGGAGTCGGATTATGCGAGGAGTCGAACCGTCGGAGGTCGGATTTCCGCGGTTCAACTGTATTTTACTTATAACTAAATAATTAGTATTTTTTAAAAGAAAGTGTTTACCAAAACAACATACAAATAAAAACAACATAAAAGACTATTGTCTTCTTATTTATAGTAGATATTTGTAGTTAATGTTTCGGTACATTACACCTCAATTCATATAAGAACAGACGTCGAACTAGTTTTGTTCTGCAATATTTTTTAATTAGAATTCTATTTATCGCCTTTAGGCAAAAAAACTTTGGTAAACTTTATTTTTATATGGGCCAGTAACTTTGAATTTCGTTCCGTCACGATTCGCCCTTTATCCATTAAAATCCACAGCCATGCCGCTGCCGGGACTCGAACCCGGGATCTTCGAGTCGTTGGCCTACCGCCGTATACCGCACGGCTACCCGGCCGGCATGGCCTTTAGGCATTTAAGGCTTCGGCCAGGAATGAGGGGGGAGGGAGGATTTGGGAAGGTGTCGGCCGTAACCTATGTTGAAGGTGCTATCTCGGCATTTGCATAGCGAGACTGAGGGAAAACCCTGGGAAAAACTCAGTCAGGATGATCAGCCGCTGGGATCGAACCCACGACCTCCAGAATACTGCCGGCCGGGTGGTCGAGCGGTCTGCGGCGGTAGGCTATCGACTCAACGGTCCCGGGTTCGAGTCCCGGCAGGGGCATGGGTGTGGATTTTAACACTTAACAGCTAAAGGCAAATCGTGACGGGCCGAAGTCCAAAGTTACTAAACTGGCCCATATAAAAATAAAGTTTACCAAAGTTTTATCCAGAATACTACGCTAATGCTCTACCACTGAGCTACGGCGGTTCAGTTCTACGATAGAACTAAAATGAAGATACTGTATGTAACATTTTGACCAATTAAATTTACTTTGCTAAAAGCCATTATGCGTATTACCGTTTAAACTAATTATACACGTTATGCATAAGTCGCTGTTTACTTCTCTTAGAATTTTTTTCAACATGATCCCATTGAAATACATCATGAAATTTGACACATGCATTCTAATCAGAAGCTCATTGAACATTTCTTTAAAAAATTGATTTTCAGTTATTCAAAAAACAAATTCTGTTTTACTTCTGAGAAATATAAAGATTTGTCTAAGAAAGTCAAGTGATATGTCAAATTACAGCTCTTGAAATTCTTAAGCGAATGATGCAAGTTTGAGCTGTCTAGGACAAATACTTTCTGAGTTTCGAGTTTTAGAGGTTTCAAAACGAGTCAAAAATCAATGACTGGTACCAAAAATAGATTTATTCTAAATCACCATAATTTCTCCCTTTCCTAGCAGAAAGTGGTGCTTTAGTCATTTTTTTATCCACGACCTCAACAATTTTACATTTTTTTCAGTAACCAGTGGTATAGTGGGAAGAAATAGTACATAGGTACTTGATTCACGAATAGTTTGTTAAAATATGAATATGGCAGGGGCCGTACATTAGTGTGCCTTTGCAGTAAAGCAAGTACCGTGTACATTAATGTGCCTTTGCAGTATAGCAAGGATATATAACATTAATGAAATTTCTACTAAAGTAATAATTAACCGTACTTGTGAGCAAAGCCCTAGCCACGAAACAAATTTAATTATTGTCATTAAAAATTGTTAAGGATTTTAACTAGATAATAGCATGAACAACAAGTACCCATGTAGTGTAAATCTAAGTTTAGTATCTCACAGAACAGAAAATTCCGTAATAAATACTTTCCTGAATGACATTCGCTCATTTCTAAATTTGCAATTAAATAGCAACACGGCTTTTTACAGTACGCTTCCCGCAAGTTTCTTTTTACAGTACAACTATGACTTAGGCAAGCTTAACATGTTCGAGAGACACCATCTAATTACAATCGGTGCACCGTAGGATTGTTCTGACCAATCAAAGACCGAGGTTGAAATGCCTATTCACAATTGTACTGTTAAAAGCAAACTTGCACCCCGGCCTGTTCCAAATATGTTTAAAACCTAAAAATAAAGTTTAAACTTCACATGGGTGTCCCATTTTGGAACTTTTCTATTGTCTTCAACAATAAAAGACCATTATTCTCCAACCGTTTTACAAAAATCGGAGGTGCCGTAATTTTTGCTATTCAAGGTCAAATGTTCAAAATCATAGGGAGGATCAAATGTTGCGTATCAAATGAAAGGTCCGCCCAAGACCTTCACAATGACGCAAGAATCACATCTCTAACTTAATTATAACAAAAGTTACAAACATTTTTAATAATCAATATGACTCAAAATTTTTGGGGGAAATGAAAATTTAAGATGCTGTAACTCCAGAAATATATGACACAGGGCTAGAATATAACAATTTTAGGTGTTTTTCAGCAGTCCGTACTAACTTACCAAAATTCATAAAAATCTGAGATGGTGACGTAAATTTTCCCCGTTAATTGTGTTGATCTGACATGGAATGGCGCATGTAACATTTCCAGCTGAACGAATATGTTTCGAATTCAGACATTTTTACAAGTGGGTGCTTTTAAAAATCAATTGGTGGATTTATAAAGATACGAAATCTGATCTAAAGATACAATAAGTATTATGTAACATATAGGCTCAATGCAGTGTTCAATTTGTGATAAATTACGAAGGGAGGGGGGGATACTTCACTAGTGGTTGCTGATAAGTTGCAACATACTACCTGTTTGGGAAGAAATACAAAGATTTTACCCTTGGTTGGTATGATATGAGGATGAAATTGTCACGCACCAGGGTATATCCCCGGCATCCCCCACGGCAAATCGAACACTGCCCAATGTAATTTGTGGAGGGAAAGGGGATATTACTGTTACCTTAGTGCTTTTCTTGGTAATAGTTATTTTCTCATATATGGTGAAGCTTTGTATAGGATATAACACATGAATATTGACATTTTGATGAAAGAGCTTTTTCGTAACAACTAACAAAAGTATATGAGACCCTTAAAATAGGAGGGGCGTAAGCGCCAAAAGTTAGTTACAAGGAAAACGCGTCTCAACTTTCTCAATGTTTTCCTCCATAGCAGGCCTCAAGGCGTATGCGCCAAGCGATCAAGTTTAGTCTTTCTACCTTGATAATACAAAAAATGCCTTGTATGAACACCTTATAGAAAATTAACTGTCAATTTTCTTTAGCATTGTGCGTAATACACTCTCAGACTTCTCAAGATCTTGCTGTAGTGTGTAAGCTTCAAAATCATTAGGTTTTCAACGAATACTTCGTTCTTTATCGAGGCATATGAACCATATGAAACCACAAGAGTGAAAGAGGAAAGTATAACATGTTGGCGGATACGCCTTTCTATTCTAAGGGCCTCAGATAACATTTAAACCACGTAAAAGTTAATGGTAATAGTTCAGGAGACGCATTCAAGGTAATCCCAGCTCAATATGATATTGTTGTGATAATGATTCCATGAATTGATAGATTAATATGCTTAGCATAGTTCGAATGAAATTAGCAGAAGTTGAAAAAACAGTTAAGAACTTGAAATCTAAAAAGTATTCTAAAAGTATAACGATGTTCAGACATTGTAAAGTACCATCTAATATCATATTTAATCTTTTCTTCGCACCTCCATACTTCCAGAAATATGGACAAAGCTCTCACATTATCTGTTCCTAAATCGAACAACACCAGAAATTTAATTTTCGACTTCTGCCTTGTATTCGAAAGCGTCATATATCACCGGATTTTTAATCGTGTAAAATCTCTCCTTATCAACATGGATCATATCAAATAGATATACTACATCAAATTGAGCAACTCTTTCGGACTTAATAGAACAGAAACTTTAGAGCAGAGGACAGACTGATGTTTTTCCATGGATTTTTCTCGAGCATTTGACACTGTTGAGCATACATCATCGTACACTTTGATATTCTAATTTTTCCATTCCTCTGATAAAATTATTTTCGCCATACCTAAAAACCAGAAAACAAGCTGTTCTAAAAACCCACACACAGAACAAAAGATGTACTGGTTTATCAACATACACGGCAGTGCATGAGCCAAGTTCTTCACGTCAGAAAACGTCAGCACTGCCAGAAGCATGTTATACAGGAACAAGAGTTTATGGCAAAATC